>PVHP010029888.1:0-22075 GCA_004024765.1 Zapus hudsonius
ACTCTAGAGCAGAAGATCGAGAAGGAGAAGGGGAGGGAATGAGGTAGAGACCATGTTCCTCAGTGGAAACAGGCACTCAAGAGCTTAACTTTGTCCTAAGCTATAAGCAGCACGCCCTCCAGGAATACTATCATCTTGGGTGTTCTCCTGACAAGAGATCAGAGCCCATGACTTAGAAGGTGAGTTAGCAGTTTCCCTCTAGTTGCTGTCTTTGGGGGAAAAAAGACACACTTTGTCATCATCTCTACACAAGTCTGCTCACCGCCCTTAGCTTGATTTCATGCTTTCCAACATGCAAAAGCAAGTTCGAACCAGTCACTGACATGACCATGAGTCCCCCAAGGAAGCAACAGGAGAACTGATTGATGACAAGGGCTGAAGATTAGCCCAGTGATGGAGAACTGACCTAGCTGATGAGAAGGTCTTGGTTCAGTTTCCAGAACTGCAAACATGCAACAAAAAGAATGGTTTGGGGGCTGGAGAGAGGGCTCAGCAGTTAAGCACTTGCCTGCAAAGCCTAATGACCCAATTTCAATTCCTAAGTACCCACAAAAAGCCAGATGCACAAGATGGTGCACACATTTGGACTTCATTTGCAATAGTAGAGGCCCTGGTGCACCCATGTTCTCTATCATCTATCTATCTATCTATCTACCTATCTGTCTGTCTGTCTGTCTGTCTATATATCTATCTATCAACTATCTATCTATCCCAGGTGTGGTGGCTCATCCCTTTAATCTCAGTATTCAGGAGGATGAGGCAGGAGGATGGCTGTGAGTCGGAAGTCAACCTAAGACTACATAGTGAATTCCAGATCAGCCTTGGCTAGAGAGAGAGAGAGACCCTACATAGAAGAAAAAATAAAGGGGTCAGTTGTCAATGGCTTCCCAGCACATGATGCCAGAATGTGGCCTCTGAAACAATAAGCATCTGTTCTCTCATTCCACCTCTGTGGATTCTGGACCTGGGAGCAAGCTCACAAGGTAGTTCTGGCTAAAGTCCTCTCCTTGAAGGTGCTATCAGCATCCATGCATGGCTGCAGTCCTCCCCAGGAGGATGCTTCCAGTGTGACTCTCGGGCACACCCAGCGGGCTTACGCTGACTTGTCCACTGGGGACTTCATGTGGGTGGAGAGCTTTGTGAACATCCTTGCAACCTGTCTGTCAGTTGGCTTCCCCCAGAGCAGGTGATTCTTGAGTCAGCTTTATGAAACCCACAGTGAATTGTTGTTAGCAATCTGTGTCCTCACAGCCCTGGGTCAAATTCTAAAGCTTTTCACTCACATCTCCACATACTCCTTTATAATTTAGTGAGTCAAACACGGATAAAGAAAGGAGACGTGATGCTTTCAAAAGTACTTTTTGTGCACGAATGCATGTGGGAAACGCAAAGACTTCAGGAGCCAAATTCCATGATTCAAACAACTGTTAAACTACTTCATTCTTCCCAAACACCTGCAGTCCATGTTACAATGACTTTAAACATGGAGGAGCTGGGCAATGGGTCATTTGGCAAAGCACTTGCCATGCAAAAGTAAACACCAGGGTTTGCATCCTAACATACCTATAAATGAACATCATTGTTGCTGGCTCTGCTATTAGTTTTGTTCAATTGGTTCTGGGGACTCAAACTCAGGAGTTTGTGCATGTACCATGTACCCCTACCCATAAGCTACATTCCAAGTCATATTTGTGTGTGTTGTGTGTTTTAAATTAAGGCTTCCAGAAATGCAAAAGCTAGTTCCCTGACAAATCCAGTTTGACCTGACAAGTAGCACAGATCAACCAGTAGGAGCTCTGACTTCTCTCTCCGCCAGGGGCCTGAGTCCCTCATCTAAGTTACTTATCTGTCTGTACTTCAGTTTGTTCTTCAGCTACAAGGAAATTCCAACTTCACAGGACTGTCCTAGGGCCTGATGAGTTACCCTACCTGGGAAGTGCTCAGAAAGCTTCCTGGTCTACCTAAGCACCATGGAAGTCTCCCTTAGAACACCTCTGGCTGACTTCTAATGTGGGTTGTCATTTCACAAATTGCTTTACCCACCTGGGTAATGATTGAGTGACATTTCATTCACCCTCATTCAACCTGTCACCTGTTAGAATGCCACTTTTTTTGGGGGGTGGAGGAGGTTTATGGGACAACCCTTCTTCTTAGTGTCTACTCAAAGATATTGTTTACTCTTCTTTCCTTAGGTAGCAAGAGCATCTCACTGGATTTGGGGATTTCAAGTTAAGATGGAAATAACAGAAATAGAAAATTATGTGACTTTAAACTTAGTAAATGTTTCACAGCATGGGGTTATGATGCATTTTTTCCAAAAGATGTTTTAATATTTCCCAAATGTTTGACATTTAGAAATAGAATTGCATGTCAATTTCTTTGCTTTTTTTTTTTTTTTTTTTGAGGTAGGGTCTCACTCTAGTCTAGGCTGACCTGGAATTTACTATGTAGTTTCAGGCTGGCCTCAAACTCACCGTGATCCTCCTACCTCTGCCTCCCAAATCCTGAGATTAAAGACATGCACCATCACACCTGGCCCTAGGCTTCTTTTGATGGTAAATGAAGTAGCAAAATTTTAGGCTGAGTTGTTTCTACAAAAAAAGTGAAGGAAAGCCAGGTATGGTGGTGCATGCCTTTAATCCCAGTACTCTGGAGGCAGAGATAAGAGAATCGTTGTGAGTTTGAGACCATCCTGAGACTACATAGTGAATTCCAAGTCAGCTTGGGCTAGAGCAAGACCCTACCTTGAAAACCCAGAAAAAAATAAGTAAATACTGTATATATTAATAAGCATAGCTCTATTAGATGATGTCTCCTCTTCCCTTCCTAGTGTATCTGCCACATATGAGCAAGCTGAACTGAGAAGACACTGACTTTAAACTTTCACCATTACCTAGGTTTATAATAATGATAAGTAATTATAATAATTAAAATTATTGTGGCCCTAACATCCTTCTATAGGTGACTCTTACCTTTTTGCCCAAGGCATTAAAGGAGTCTGCACAGATCATAGAAGCTTGGATGTTATCAAGAATAGAATTCATTATGTCTCTGAAGTACTGAGTGGTCTTGCTATTGTTATTACCAGAACAGAGTTAACATCTATCTCAAATAAGGGTGGAAGAATCTGTTTGCTCGCCAAGCTCCTTTTGGAAGAAGTAATTGCAACAGATCAACTAGAATATATTTGAAAAATAAAGTAGAAGATTGTCTGGTTTTCCAGAACTGTAAACTGTTATGACATAAGAATGTGTGCGGGCTGGAGAAATGGCTCAGCAGTTAAGGCACTTGCCTCCAGTGCCTAAGGCCCCGGGTTCAATTCCCCAGGACCCACATATGCCAGACCCACAAGGTGGTGGCCCTGGTTCTCTCTCTCTCTATCTCTCTCTTTCTCTGCGTGAAAATGAATAAATAAAATATTGAAAAAAAAAGAATGTGTGCACCACACTCCTGTGATCCTAGCACTTGGAAGGTGGAGGTAGATATCAGAAGTTCAAGGTCCTCCTCAGCTGAGTAGCTAGTTCCAGATTAACTTGGGCTACATGGTACCCAGCCCCCCTGCAAAAAAGTTTAACTTTGACCAGTAAATTACAAAACACATAATTATAGTAAAGGATTCACAGCACTTATAAGAAATGAGTAAGAAGGGGCTGGGGGATGGTTCAGTGGTTAAAGGCACCTACTGGCAAAACCTGCCAGCCTAAGTTCAATTTCCCAGTACTCATGTAACAGCCAGATAGACACTAGTTTTTAGCAGCAAGATACCCTAGCATACCCATACATATATATACATATGAAAATAAATCAATATTAAAAATAAATAGTTAAAGATACATGGCTAGTTGGAATTCTTTAGATACCTTACCTTCTTTGATTTTCTATTTTTCTATTTTGGGGTCACCCATCAGCTTCCTTCACATCCCTTTCTCCCTTTCCATCAAGACCACCTTACAAACTGACTGGACTTTCTAAAAACTCAAATAACTGGAAAAATGTTTCTTTCTGTAGCCTTCTTTTCCAAATGTAAGATACTGTCTCACCAATAGATGGTTTCTAGTAAAAACTGCATGTTTGCGTGTACAGGTACTTGAAACTTCCAAATTAATAGTTCAACTTTAAAGTTACCTTTAGAAATCATCAAAGAGTGTGAACATCAATAAATTCTTCTTGCTAAATAGTACCATCAACACTCCCAGAGGAGAGAGAAAAAAACCTAGTAAATTCTTGAATGGAAACTTTGCTTCGTCTTTCAAATCTTCAAGGATGGAGTCCCTACACACTGCTTCCCTACAGCCACTATGGGTGACTGGCTGGGATTCCTGGAAGAAGCATGCTGGGTGAAGCCCATCTAGGAGGATCCCTCCATCTCACTCTCCAGGTTTCATCTTCACAGAAGTTAAATTCCCTTTGTCCAAAGAAGTCAAGGATAACAGTTACCTCCCATTTCCATTGCCTTCCACTGAGGCAACGTGTGAAAACTCAAGCAAAAATTCCACCTGAGGAGCTGAGAAAAAGAAATGACTCTTCAAAAGAAAATGAAAACATTTGTTTGACAGCAAAGATCCAAACTAGTTTTGAGAATCCATGAGCAATCACCCCTCACTGGCACTGCCTTCCTCGAGCCAGCCATGCAGAAGTGACAATCTGGCACATGCTCTGAGGACAGCACCTAACAACAGGGATCACAGCCATTCAGTTATTAAAGGCTGGGGGAGGTCAGCTGCCAAAGCAAACCTCAGCAATGAGATAGAGAGAGGAGCCAGGGATGAGACTAAACTTGGATCTCTAAAGGTCTGTCATATGGTGAAGAAGACTACACAGCCTGAAGAGCTAAATTTAAATTTTAAATCAGGAAGTGATGAAAGACCAATAAAATAAAATAAAAATAAGTAAATAAATTGAATTTAAATAAAAATAAAATAAAAAATGACCAATACTGAGCCCCTCGGCACTTTGACATAGAGGACAGAGAACAAACAGGGTGAGACCTCGAAACAGAAGGAATGCTTGGAAAGGGGAGGAGGCACTGTGGTGTGGTGGGGGGAGGGGGTAGAAGAGACTAAGGGGAGGGAAATATGATCAAGTTATAGGATGGTCATGTGTTAAAATTCTCAATTTAAAAAAGAGAAGGTAGTGGTGATGAATGTCAAAATGTATTAAATCAAATACATCAAAATACCTTATACTCATGTATAAAATTGTCAAAAACAATGAACATTTTTGTTTGTTTGTTTTTGAAGTAGGTTCTCATTAGAGCCTGGACTGACCTGGAACTCACAGTTATCATCCTACTGAAGCCTCCTGAGTGGTGGAATTAAAGGTGTACACCACCATACCTACCTATAAATATTTTTAATTTAAAAAGAGAGAACTCTCATCAAACATTATTGCCCAGGAATAGACTGGGCTGCTCTCTGAGCAGGAGTGAGTTTTGGACAGTCCGAGGTGTTGGGAGCTGTGAGCATTCCTTCAGCACATGCGTACTGGGGAGGCTCAGCATTGGCTATCAGCGGGTGAATGAAATCATTACACTTCCTTCTCTCATCTAACCTAGATCTAGTGGGACACTGCCATCAGATGTATAGAAGCGATTTGAACATGCATACTAATAGGACTTGGGAAGCTTTCCCTAATTCTAAGAAACCAATTCTATAAATAAGTCATGATTTTTTTTCTATAATTGGAGAGGTACACACATGTCTTCTTTGTTACAGTGAGCCAGCAAAAGAATCATTCTATAAAACAGCCTAAAGCTATCTTAGAAAATATTTGAGATAATATTGGAATCATAATTACAGATCTCCAAAGTATATTCATGAACAAGACTCAAAACCATTTTCCAAAAGCGAGCTAGATGGAATCATTCTTTTGCTTTGGGCCACGGTTCTTATAACTCACTCACATATGCGTTTTATGGATAAGTGAAAAAAATAATGTTTTGTAATTAGGAAACAGAAGGCTGAATTAAAAAGCATACTAAACTGGAGTTTAAAAATGGTTAACATTAATTTAATGCACAAAACTAGTTAAGTACAGTCTACATTTTGCCTGTTAATTATAATCAGCGAAACTCGTTCTCTAATTGGTTTCCTAATCAGCACATTTCAATATATGATCACTTTATCTCAATCTGAATTTAACAATCCGGATCTCAGATGGGCCACTTGAGAGGGTTTGGAATCTGGCCTCTTGCTCCCGGTAAAGCATCTAATGTAAGGTTGGCATGGCTGGAGGCTGGCAGCCTGAGACTGAGGCTGGCATGGCTTGTGGGGGGGTGGCCTGCAGGGGTGGGGGGTGGCCTGAGGGGAGAGTGGCCTGAGGCTGGGAGAAAAGCATCAGGGACATTCCAGAGGCTGATCTCTGCTTTGCCCAGCTTGGCTCCAGGCAACAAAGAATTCACAAGCATATCCTCATGGAAAATTAACTTCATGCATAAATGCTCTTTTTATCTCTTTTTTAAAGCTTTCTTTAATCACCAGACCTAATAAAATCTACTGGTAAAGCAAGTATTATGACTCAGTGCTAGAATGTTAGAGTTTTAAAACAGAAAAAGAAATGTCAGGGACTGCAATGTCAGGAGCAGTAGGAGGGGACCAACTACTCAATTTCCAGACAAGAGGGAATATGCTTACTTCCAGCTTCACTGGAGTGTAACTGAATGTGGAGTTTAGTTTGTCCAGATTTGTGAAGCTCCTAAGCTTTCTTGTTCCTACTAATGTCTAGTTTCATACATGATGACTAGAAAAGATGCCTGGAGTGATGTGCACCTGCTTGTGATCTGATGTGTAGTCCCAATGTGTCCTTGAGAAGAATGAGTGTCCTTTTTCAGGGAAGAAGGTTTATCCATATGAACTTTGGTCTATAATCTCTTTCAAGTCAGACATTCACTTATTCATTTTTCTGTCTGGATATTCTATTTGTTATTAGAACTAAGGTATTAGAATCTTCTACTGCTACTGTATTGCTATCAACTTTTATCTTCAGGTCTACCAATATTTGCTCTATAGATTTACACTATCTCGTGTTGTATATGTACATATAATATATATATATATATATATATACATATATACTTGTTAAATCTTCCTGTTGAAATGACCCTTTTATCATTATATATAATGAACTTCTTTGTCTCCAGAGACAGTTTTAAACAGAAAGTCTATTTCTTGTGATATAGCCACTCCTGTTTTCTTTTGGTTATTTACATAAAATGTCTTCATCTTTTCACTTTCATGTACATCTTTAAATCTATGTCGTCTGAGGCTGGCCTCCACCTCATAACGATCCCCCCTACCTCAGCCTTCTGAGTGCTGGGCCTGCGCCACCACGCCCAACTGCATCGGGAAATATAAAGTGAGCCTCTTGGAAACAATATATCTCTGGATCTTATTTTTAACAATTACACCCAATCACTTTTACATTGTTGTTTTTGTTTTTATTTTTCAAGCTAAGGTCTCGCTCTAGCCCAGGCTAACCTGGAATTCACTATGTAGTCTCAGGGTGGCCTTGAACTCAAGGCGATCCTCCTTCCTCTGCCTCCTAGTGCTGGGATCAAAGGTGTGCACCACCACGGCCCCACCCCGCTGCTTTTACTTTTTGGATGATGAGTTTAATCCACTTCCATTTTGGGTATTAAGTAACCATTACTATTCTACTAACTTTTTCCATTTTGCAGTCCCTTCTTCTTTTTACTTTTATGACTTGATGATGATGATGATGTGTGTGTGTCTGTGTGTGTGCGCGCGCGCATGCAATGGATGCTTTACTGCCTTTCTCTTGAGTCTTTCTTTGTGCTTTGAGGCTTGCACTAAGTGTCAGGGTTGTGACACTCTTAAGCCAGGAAGAGCTCCAAGCACAGCCAGGTGTGGCGGATGATGCCTATAATCACAGCACTTTTAGGTGGACACAGGAGGATCCAAAGTTCAAGGTCACCCTCAGCTACATAGTGAATTCAAGATGACCCTGGGCTAAACCCTATACTCCAAAACAGCAAAAGAATAAATGAACAAAAACCTTCAAGTGCATAAAAAAAACTACATCTATTTCTTATAGATACAGTTAATATTATTGATGTCACAGTTTAATATTATCTATCCATGTACAAATTAATATAGCTATAACTTTGGGTTGCTTTTTTCCCCCTTTTTTAGCAGTACTTGAAATGGAATCTAGGAGAGCATTGCCAGGCATAGTCTTCTTGATCGGCAGGTTTGGTTATTGTTTTTATTTCAGCACTTTGGGTATATTATCCTATTTTTCCTGCCCTGTAGGCATATATTGAAAGACACTGGTAGTCTTCCACCTGACAATCCCTGTTCTCTTGCTGCTTTCAAAGTTCTCTGCCACTGATTTTTTTAATCATAATGTGTCTCTACACAATCTTACTCAAGTTGATCCTGTTTAAGAAGCTTGAGCTTCAGAAACTCAGATATCTCTATCCTTCCCAAGATTTGAGACATCGTCTAGCATTATTTCTATAAATAAGCTTTCTTTCAACTTCTCTTCCCTGTCTAAGACTCTTACAATACAAATGTAGTTATGCTTGGTGATGTTCCGTAAATCTGTAGCCTTTTCTCATTATTTTCCATACTTTTTTCATTTTAATTCCTCTGACTGGGTAACTTCAAGACTTACCTGCGAGCTTATGGATTCTTCCTTTTGCTTGTTCAAGTCTATTATCTGTTCAGGTTTTCACGTGAATTTTTCCATTAAGCTACTGTGTTCCAGAATTTCCATTGACTCCTTGAATTATTTCTATCTCTTCGTTGATCTTTGTTTGTTGATGTGTTGTTTTCCTGACTCTTTGAGTTGGCTGTGTTGTCTTACAGCTGATCTGAGCAGAGCTGAGCTTCCTTTAAAAATTATGTTTAGCCTTTAAAACTATTTTTATTTATTTTTATTATCATTATTTACAACTAATTTATTAATTACTATTATTTTGATTTTTTTGAGATAGGGTCTTGGTCCAGCCCAGGCTGACCTGGAATTCATTATGCAGTCTCAGGATGGCATTGAAATCAAGGAGATCCTTCTACCTCTGCCTCCCAAGTGCTGGGATTAAAGGCGTGCACCACCACACCCGGCCTTGTTTAACTTTAGTCAGGTGGTTCATGGGTCTTCATTCCCTTGGAGATGGTTACTAAAAACTTAATGCGTTTCTTTAGTAGTGTCCTGTTTCTTTTATTGTCCATTTTCTTTGAAGTCACTCATCTTCACATTGGAAGAAGTAATTAGTTCTTCCAGTGTTTACCAACTTCTGCAGAGAAAAATATCACCAGTTGTCCTGGCTAGAAATTTTCAGGGATCTCTTAGAGCTTTGCTGGAGAATACATCTGCTCTAGTTTGCTCTCTTTAACAGGAGATACTTTATGAAAAGTTCTGAGTATAAGTATGTGTTATCTAGTAATAAAAATGTTTGCTATCAAGTAAACTGATGATAGCTGATAGCTCTAGATAGTTTTCAACCACTTTGTCCTGAGTAAGCTGGGTCTATGCATAGTCAAGATGTCGTGGCTGGTAAGTAGGCTCAGATAATTGAATATTGAGGTAACCCTGTGATATGGTCATACAGAGGGAGGGTCAGACCCCTAATTCTAGCAGGTGCCACAATTGTGCAAATCACAGAAGTAAGATCGCACAGACCACTGAAGCTATGGCAAATTGGATAGTGCCTGGTTCACTATTAATTCCATCAAAACTCTCTAGCTGCTTATACTAGCTGAGGGTCACAATTATGTAACTGCTGAACTTGGCACATGGAAAATCAATAGCCTATTTAGACTTCCAGGTGAGTTGGATTCGAGGTTCCGTTCTGTTCAGGTATCAGCCCTTTCCTGTAGCGCCTTTTCTCCTTCCTATATATGGCTAGGACTCCAAGCTAACATGTGACTTCTGGCCCCCCTGCCTACCCTAAGCGGAAATAGGTTAAATGAAGAATTGTCTCTCCAAGTGATGTAGTCTTTTTTAAAAATTCTTTATAGTCCTTTCAGTTAACTTCAAAAGCCTGGCTTTATAAATAGCAGACACGCTGATAATAACACAAGTAATGAGATTAAAGGTTCTCTGATCTAGGAGGAAACAGTAATACCAACTCCAATCATAAGTTTAGCCTTCTTCCCAGGAGAGCATCTGCCTCCTCAAAGGAGGTAATTTCCCTCTGTCTCAGAGGAAGGTCCCTGTGGCTTAAAGATCCGCAGTCCAGAAAAATAGGACAATTGTCATCATTTTCTTCTTTGAAACATAATTTCTTTGGTATTGGAGGGTCATGATCTTCTGCCAAGAATTCTGAAATTGAAGAGGCTTGTAGGAACCAAACGAAGTTTATAACTTTGCTTGTAGAACCTGAATTAAAATGACATAAGTCTGTAAGTATATCTACTTATCTCACTTGTGAGATATTACATATAATGTTCCATATGGAGCTTAAAAATATCATTGTGTTGAATTATAAACCAGGAAAATTATGTAATATGAAACACATCTCTCATGTTACCATCATAAAATCCAAAAACAGTTCTAAATTCCAAACATACCTGGTCCTGTGGGTTTTGAACAATAAACCCAAAGATCTCTAAATTAATTCTAGAATTTTTCTTCACTATTTTTCTGAGGGACTGAGATGATAATGGCTGATATATGGCTAAAAGGAGAAGGTCATGTATGGTAATTAGAGGCCCTCATAATTTAGTGAAATTATCATAGAAGAAAAGCAGAGTCTCTCCTAAGGCAAGGAAAGACAGTATTTCCCCCTTCGAAAACATTTCTTCATCTTTCTGGATTTCATGAGACTGATATACACTCATGAAAGCAAATTGCTGTAGAAAAATCTGTTCTTGAATCCAGTAGAAAGGTCACCTTGAAGAAGAAGTGATTCAAATAATAACAGTAGTAGTAAGAGCTACCTTCCTGAAATCGGGAAATCCCAGGATTGTACAATCCAAGGAAATAAAGCTTTGGAGATCCACTATCCCTGTTTGTGTCAGCAGTCACTAGAGAAGGGACACTTCCAGACAGAAGAAAGGGTTAAACACCTTTCTTTTTCTTCATGGCACCTAGGAACAAGGAGGTAAAAGTTCCAGCTTCAGTGGAAATGAGAAGCTGTGGAGAGAAAACACGTATTAGCATCACTTACTTGCACATTAAAACAGTTTGCATTAACTGTGTGAATCCAAGAATAAAAACTCAGCCTGTGCTATGCTAACACTCAACAAAGGATAGCAAAGAAATAAACTCCTAAATGGCACCATGGGTACATCCAACTACCTCTATACATTGAGATTTCTAACAGCAATGAAAAACCTAAGTGGAAAAGACCAGCCTGAAATCAACAGTTGGGAATCCTCATAAGTAGCAGATAAATAATCAGGGAGGCTTGAATTCTGGACTCAATAGAGTTGCTAACTGGAAATTTGAAAATATGGAAAATTTAGAAAGTTATTCTCTGTAGGAAATCAATCCAATAGGCCTTGATTCAGTGTCTAGAATTGTGAAACACGAATCTTGGTGCTGAGAGGGAGAAAAGTCCACTACAAAGATGCCTGAGATACATACAGTTGCACGTCAGTGGGAAACAAGGCTGTATACAAACAGCCATGTGTGCCAAGAATTATGCACATGGTAACTAGGTCTCTAGGACTCCTGAGACATGTTTTATATGCTTTCTGTTTTAATTTGCTAAATTGTTACAACTGCTTTTACGTTTCCTCCAAACAGGGAAACACACAGAGAGGAAACTAAAGCTCAGTGAAGCTAAATAATTTACCCACAATCCCGTGACTCACAGTCATAGATAGATTAGGGATTTAATTTCAGGTTCCAGAAATCCTTCACTATTGAAAACCTATAAGGTAGAATTAAAGGTTTTTAATTCTAACTATGATACAGGAAGCAGCTTGAGGTGGGGAAGTGGAAAAAAAGCCCCAACAAACAGGTGTGTCTAACCCACAACCCACACACAGTCCAGGACAAGTAGGAATGCCACCCAACCCAAAGCCAGGATCTTAAAACATCATGAGATGTGTTTTGTAACTTAACCAAAGAACTTGTGGTTCTCAAGCATGAACTCTGTAGGAGGCCATGGCACGTACAATGTCAAGAGGCTCCACGCCCCTGCTTGCTGGAGAAACTGATGGTGGCTGAATTTATATGTCAGGTGGGCTCCACACAACCTCCCTGGACTGTTTCCTCATCTCCAAAAACGTGAGACTGATGAAATAATCGCAAAAATCTTTTGAATATTGGAATTCACTTCTTGCGAAGGAAACCTCTAGAGATAGTGCATTGCAGATGGTAGGAGAGGGGGCAATTTTTAAAAAACAACATGGATAAATGAGAGAGGTGTAGGGTGTTTCTGGTGAGATGAGACATTCCTCATGGGTCTCTGGGAATACTAAGCAATCTGTGATGATAGGCCTGGATTATCCAAAGAACTCAATGATCTTTACTGTTCCTACCCCACTTCTTTTATTCTTGGCATAAACCCCAGTCCTTGAGCTTATTTCTATGGAGTGAACCACACCTTACTCAGTTTGTTTTTAAAATTTCATCTGGAGGTTGACAGAATGTAAAATATGGGAACCTTGAAGTTATTCAATCCTTTTGACAACCTAAAAGGTTCTAATTTTTCATGCAGCTAACATTAAAATGCTGCTTGCTTCTCTTGATCCATCTGATTACGCACTGAAGTAGCACTTTAAGGACCCAAGTGATAAACTGAAAACCAAGAGATGAAGATTCCCACTGTTCACAAGCCAGGAAGCTTGAATAGCCTTTTCTTGGGTTATTGAAAATAATAACAGCAGCACCAAAATCCATGGCCAGAGATAAACATTTTACTAAGATAAATATGGGAAAGAGGATAAACAGAAAGTCCTGTTCAAAACCCTTTGTCATACTTAGAAGTTTAATATCAAATATATTATATAAAGCAGAGATAAAGAGGCATTTATTCACAGAAAAGATAGAGACAAAAATACATTTATAGCCTGGCGTGGTGAAGTACACCTTTAATCCCAGCACTCAGGAGGCAGAGGTAGGAGGATCACTGTGAGGTTGAGGCTAGCCTGGGCTACAGAATGAGTTCCAGGTCAGCCTGGGTTAGAACGAGACCCTATCTTGAAGAAAAAAAAATTATACTCCAGTGAAAAAAATAAGATAATTTTTTGTATGTTGCTTTATTTCAGAGACGAGATACTTTTGTGCATGTTACTTTATTTCATTTGTTACATGAATAACTCAGAAGAACTTTTTTTCCGAGGTAGGGTCTTACACTAGCTCAGGCTGACTTGAATTCACTATATAGTCTCAGGCTGGCCTCGGACTCACTTCAATCCTCCTACCTGTCTCCTATGTGCTGGGATTAAAGGCATGCACCACCATGCCCAGCAGAAGACATTTCTTTTAACCAGATTTAACTAAAGAGCATTGAAGCCTTTTTATTTTTTAAAATTGAAGCTTAACTTACATTTATTAAAATGTCGAAAGAATTTGATCAATGTGTACACTCGGGTAACTAACCATTCAGATCAATGTTTTCATCACATCTAAAAGTTCCCTGCCCCTCCTCAGTCCGTCATCCAACCTTTTCAATAGAAAGTGATCAAAGACAGAACAAAGGAATCCCGAACCTGATTGCACCATGTGTTCTAGTGGGGCCTTAGTTTTAGTTTCTCATTGCAAACCTTACTCCTTGGAAGCTGAGTGACCATTAGATCCCAAGCCCCTGAAGAATGAGTTCCCTGGGTGATTAAACTAAAACCCAGAGCCTGGGCCTTAGGAGAAGTGGCCTTCAACATTCTCCAACATTCAGACAAGTTGAAAAGATTTCTTTCACCTAGAGTTAAACAGTTAAGGACAGCATCGGTGAATTTGGGCAGATTGTCAAAGTAACTGTGATAATTCAATGAGCTCTGAACAAAGCTTCTGGTTTGTGCTTAATAAAGCCAAGATAAGTAGTAATCAATTAGTACAGACCCAAACCTTAATTGGGTCCCGAAGTTGTCAGCTCTGCACAGAAATGCTCTGGTCTCCTCTAGATGAGGCATGAGGTATTTTCAAGCCACTGGGTAATTTGACATTCTTGCATACATTTGTTCCTCCCCTCACCTGTCTAAGGTGTTGAAAGGTCAATGACAGACAGGAAGTAGTCCCTGGATAGCAAGTCCTCGGTCAGTTAATTAGATGCCTGCTTTAAACAACTGGGCTGGCCAGTGCTAGCCACTGGAAGTGGACATGGTGGCACATACCTGTAATCTCAGCACTTGGGAGGCTGAAGCAGGATGATCGTGAGTTTGATGCCAGCCTGAGCTACATAGTGAGACACTGTTTCAGCTCCTTAACCCCTAAATACTATATATCAAAATTTGACAGAGACACCTTGAGGAAATGAAAGGGAACGAACTATTGTGGCTGTGCCCACAGTCTTCCTAGCTGTCACAAGTCTCCCCAGATCCATAAGAATTCACACTGATCCCTCATTCCAATAACTCTTAATTAAGCTTAAGCTCTGTGGTAACAAAGACAACCGAGAAGTAGGGAAAACAGGTGAGAGAGTAGAGCTGATCATTCAGCAAGTTAAAGACTTCGATGTCTGTGATCTAAAGATACAGCCTTTAGTTTGGACATGAACAGAGTCCCACTTCTATATCTGTAGTGACTTCCTCCAGAACATGACATTAATACTGTACATACTGTGGGATGCCATTAAATATGGAGGACTAATGAACTAAGGGAGAACAACAGGTTCAATTTGTTAAAAAAAATATAATTCTCTGGTCAGTAACAATGTAATAATGATTATCACTTGTCCATATCAATCAAATGCTAGCATACACATTATCTTTTGACATTTTCTGACTATTCTAGAAATTCAATGCTTCTGTCATTCCTATTCCCCCCCCCACACACACACAGAGGAGGAAAGTGAGGTTCAGAGAAGGAGTGAGATGAACATAAAGATCCTCAGGGGCTGGAGAGATGGCTCAGCGGTTAAGGCACTTGCCTCCAGTGCCTAAGGCCTCCAGTTCAATTCCCCAGGACCCACATAAGCCAGTCCCACAAGGTGATGGCCCTACTTCTCTCTCTCTCTCTCTCTCTCTCTCTCTCTCTCTCTCTCTCTCTCTCTCTCTCTCTCTGCTTGAAAATGAATAAATAAAATATTTTTTTTAAAAAAGATCATCAGGTCAGTCTGACTCTCAACCAGTCCCTAGCGGCTTCCTGGCCAGGGTTTGTATTGCCAGGACAACTCAGAGTGAGCTCAAACAAGAAGAGGTATTTACTGAAAGGCCATTGCAAACAACCCTGTGGACATCCAAGGGAGAAAAATAAATACTGTGGAACCACCTGGGAGTACAGCTGAGAGACCAGGCTTGACTCAAGACTACCACAGACAGCTCTCATCAGCCGCTTCTTGGTGCTGTTTGCTAGAAATTTGTATATTTCCTTAAATTCTGGAGGCTTGGGAGTCTATAATCTCCAATGTCTGATTCTCCTTCTGAAATGTGTCTTAGTCAACAAATTATTCCATGGATGTCAATATGCAGAAAAATGAATTTTAATTTAATCTCTTTGGCCATAATAAAAATTACATTTAATTCTTATTTTAATTAGTCTATTGACCTTAAAACCCAGGAAAGCTTGCTATTTTCATCTGGAATTCTTTTAAAGTAGAAACTAATGCAAAGTACAAAGGCCTGTTGGAAAGGATAAATGGCCTTGTTTGCTCAGGTGAATAGATTTCAGTAATCATTCTGACCTCTTGAAAATGTTAAACTTCTTTGCAATTGGTTTGCACAAAATTTATATGTAAAAAATGTCCCCCTTTTTCCCCCCACCCCCATCCTGCATGCCCCAGCCTCTGAGCAGGAAGAAGGCACCCCTGTGACTGAGTGGGGGCCCTTCCTTAACTCTGCGGCTTTGTTACTTTCATGCTGTACTCCGTTAAGAGATTCCCATTCCAGCGCAAAGCACAGAGCTTGGCCTGGAGCCCAGTTCTCCTGACTTCCAGCCTAGAGACTTTTCTGCAAGTTGGGTGGATGTGGGGGAGGGAGAGCCTATGTGTGATCCAAAACAGAACAGGAAGCATCAAATGGCTGTCCCCTTCTCTTTCTCCCCATCTGACAACAAGATAGTACTTAACGCCAAGTGTCTAGTTATGAAACAAAAAAATCTTCTATGTATATCCATATAGTAAATATCTGTTTGTCGGTATCTCTCCCACAAGACTGCAGAGTCACACACGGCAAGCATGATACTTTTTGTTTCTTTATTCTCATCACCTAAAATATGACCTGGCACATAGAATGCATTCCAAGAGGGGAAGAACAGAGGGGGGAACAGAGGGAAGAAAGGGGGGCACAAAATACCCCAAATGGAGGATCTATTTCTAATCCAACCAAAAAGTAAATTAAGTCTGTAGCTGAAAAAAATTAAAACTTTCTTATTTACATAAGAGTCTTCTGTCTGTCATCCCCTCCTTCCTTCTGGGGAGGAATACATTTCTTTAAAATGAATAGTACTACAGATAGAAAAAAATGGAAGATGAGAAAAATGCTAAGAGAAATTTTCAAAAAGGGAAATTAAAGTACTAAAAATGGAAAAAGAGAAAACAATAAATCATATACAATGTAAGTGGCAGATGATCTGTAATGTACAGATACAGTGACTAACATTAACTGCTTTGAAACAGGATGACCACAGCCGTGCATGACTGAAGCAGAACACTCCAAATCATGGTGGGAGGAAAGAAAGGCATGACATGATCCCAAAACAAGGCTGCCTGAATGTTTTCCCCAAGAAAAAAATAAGAGTGTCCCTGCCTCTAGTTGCTGAGTGTAGATTATAATATAAGCAGCTGCTCCTCATACTAACTCCGGAGCTGGAAGGTCGGGGAGTCATGGAACCTTTCTGATGGATTTGGGACTGAACACTCTACTAGCAAGTGATACCCAGCATGAGCCAGAGGTTTGCTTTTTTACTTATGAGGAGACATTATCTACTACATTTCTTTTTCATTCCTTCCTTTCCCTTCTGTGACAAGCACCAGAGCCAGATCATCACGGGTCAGTGAGAATTCCACAGGAGGATGGCTGGGAGTCCACGTTTCTAAATGACCACACAGTGATTCATTCACTCAACAAATATTTATCAAGCATCTGACATGAAGCAGGCCCTGTGGAGAGAATGATGAACACATCAGATGAGGTCCTTGTTATCAAGAATATTCCATTTGAGAGGGAGCAAGTGGAAGGACTATCTGGTACCTGTATCTTTAGGAGCTCCCAGCCTTCTCCTGACCCTGCTGGAGCACTGCCGGAGCGGCTGCTTGCTGGCCCTAGAACGTGCCAAGCTCAGTTCTGCCTCAGGGGTCTCTTCCGTCTCACAGGTAGCTTTGCACCCAGACCTTCATAGAGCTTCCCCCAAGATTCAACTGAAATGTTACCTCTCAAAGACCCTTCTCTGATGATCCCATGCAAAACAGGCCTCCCCCTCACTCGCTCTACCGTTTCCATTTTATTTTCTGTTATCTCTTATCCATTGAGCAACTCATATATAGCCAGTCATATATAGTGGTCCTTGCTATCCTCTGGAGACTGTTTCTAAGACCCAAATCCAAGGATGCTCAAGTCCCTTATGCAAAATGGTATATTTGCATATAATCTGTAGTCTACTCTATCCTCCCCACACTTGAAATCATCTCTAGATTACATGCAATCCCTAATACCATGTTTTCATGCTCTATTAACAGGGAGTGATAATGAGAAAAATGTCTACACATGTTTAGTACAGACAAAACTATGGTAGATCCAACTATATTTCTGGTTGCATGTGAGGAAGCTGAACATGTGGAAACAGAAGGCAGGTTGTGCTTTTCAATTTTGTTTCTTCTCACTACAATGTAGACAGCACAAGAAGATGGATTTTTATTCTTCTGCTCACTTCTTATGTGTTTAAAACAGCACTGTTAGAAATGTCATCTACCCACTTGCCCAGCATAAAGTCTATGTCGGAGGACGTGAACTAGCTGGTCTCCAAAGATGGTCCCCAGTAACCTACCTCCTGGTAGTCACAGATTTTTGGTTTTTGTTTTTATTTTTTTTCAAGGCTGACCTGGAACTCACTCTATAGTCCCAGGCTGGCCTCAAATTCACATAGATTCCCTTAACTCTGCCTCCTGAGTGCTGGGATTAAAGGAATGCACCACCACACATGGTTATTGGTATTCACACCTTGGATTGAATTTAGGCTGGTCCTGTGGCTTGCTTTTTTGTGTGTGTGCATGTGGGTTGGTGTGTGCATGTGTATGCAGATGTGTAGCACCCTGTGTGTGCTTGCAGAGGCCAGAGGAGAACAATCAGGTGTTCCCCCTACATCACTCATCCACACGTTTGAGACAGAACCTCTTATGAATTCCAGAACTTGCTATTTTCATGAACCTCAGTGACTTTCTGGGGTCTCCACTCCCCAAAGACAAGTATGGCCATGGCAACTGTCTAAATGGGTACATGGCAATCAAGCTCTGGAGGTTTAAGTGCCCTTAGGCCCTCACGTGAAGCTCTCTTACCTGCTGAGCCATTTCCCCAGCCAGGCTCACCTTTGATGAATGGAATGTGATGTGGGTGAAACCACATGGCCTCCAAGACTAGCTCAGAGAGGCTTGTAGATTCAACCTTGGTTTGTAGGACCAAGGTCTCCATGAAGACTCCAAGTTAGAAAGAAAAACGCAACTGTACTTAGAGCTCCATGCTATAGGAAGCCAAGGCTAGCCCTTCAGGGAATGTCATACAGAGACTGAAATGCTCAGCTAGCCCTCAGCCTTTCCAGCTACCCCAGCTCAGGCCCAAGCTTAGCACCTTGCACATCTGGCTCAACTGAATCTTTAAATAATTCCAACCCTGAGCTCCATCTGACTTCACTTAAGTGACAGCCACCTAGCTGAGCTCTGTCATTTTACATAGCTACCAGAGGCCATAATAATTGTTGCTTTAAACCACCCCATTTTCAGATGGTTAGTTACACAGAAACAGAAAAATACAAAATACAGCTACGGAAAAGAGCTCTAGATTCAAACATTTCTTTCTCCACCAACTTCATACTTGCAGATCCCAGTGGTGCATAAAGCCTTCAACAAGCAGAATCTTCTCCAATCCTACAAGGGTCTTCCTCCTCTGGAGACCACTGTGGATCTGGCTATCACTAAATCTCCCAGAAGCTCATGCTTTCCTGGAGGGGGAGAGGATGATTAAGATTTGATTTTTAAATTTTGTTTAGTGGGGTAGGCAATAATCTCCTTGTCCCAACAGAAATGAAGACAAACCAAACCTGTGAAACCTATCCAAGCAAAAGAATTCTAACTAAAGCAGGAGAGATTACACTGAAGTAGTGTTATGAAATCTACACTGTAGTCAGAGGCCTAAGATCAAGGCCCAGGTCCACCCCTTCCTAGAGCTAAGAGCTTGACTCCCTCAGAACCCAGAATGGAACTGATCTGGATGATCCCAAGGGCAACTTCACAGATATGATCAATAATATTTGCCATTTAGAAAATGTGCATGACTTTTGAAATTTGAAGTGAATTTTAATTTATTGTTAATGTGATATGTTAGCGTCTCATTACTGTGACAAAATAACTAATGTAATCAACTTAAAGAGAAGGCAAGGCTTATTATAGTTTTGAAGGTATCAATCTCTGATCAGTTGTAACATTGCTTGGGAGATTGTTGGAAGAAAGTGCATCTTGGCCACAGAACATAGAGGAAGCGGCTCACCTCTTGTGAACTGGAAAGAGACAAAGAGAGAACAGGGCTGGAGAGGTGGTTCAGTGGTTAAGGCACTTGCCTGAAAAGCCTAACCTTCGGAGTTTAATTCCCCAGTACCTACATAAAACCAGATACACAAAGTGACACATGCATCTGGAGTTTATTTGCAGCAGCTAGAGGCCCTGGGGGGGGGGGGAGAGAGAGAGAAAGAAAGAGAGAGGGGAGAGAGAGAGAGAAAGAGAGAGAGAGAGAAGAGGAGCCAGGGTTCCGATCTTCCTTTAAAACTAGTTCCTCAGGGTCCTAACTTCCTCCTACTAGCCCCTACCTCTTAAGGGTTCAGCCCTACCTGACCCCTGTCTGTACTACCATGGACTGGGCACCCAGCTTTTAAAAACATGGACTTTGGGGCACACATATCCAAACTATAACATATGGCATCATTTATTTAATTTTTAAAGAGTGCTGAATAAATGGAAGAAGGTTTGTATTGCTTCCACTTTTCTCACTGAACCAGATTTATACCTGTATCTCTCGACTGCCCGCTGGCCTAAGGACTCATCCTGCCGGTTCCCTCCTAACACTTAGCACTTCCTTCATCTCTAGAGAGAAAAATAGAGCATTTCAAATTTCCCAATATGCCTTAAATTTAGGTTGGGAAATACTACTTCAAAACTATTCAATTGATTAAAAAGATTAAAAAGGGCTCCACAATAGGAGATTCTATAGCCTGCCATAGACTCATCCTAATGCCAATGACTATCGTCATAGGAAAGTTTCCTATTGGGTAAATATTATAGTGATTACTCTTCATGTAATATTCCTCCACTTTTATCCTCCCTCCCTTTTTGTAAATCTTAGAATTAAATTCTCCAGTGTTATTCTTTAGCTTTCTTTTAAACTTTTTTCATCTCTTCCCATTTTTTCCACTGGATAATTGATCTTGGTCGAAAACAGGAACAGCCTGATAAGTGTTCCTGGAATTCTTCAATTATGAATATTGTGCATAGCCAAATTATTATAGGGCTTGCAGATTTCATCATGATAAAGTCATAAATATCTTCCAGAATAGATCATCAGATAATATGCATAAAATGATAGGCACATGATGATACTTAATGCATACTTCTATTGACTAATCAGTACACACCCTGCCACGTGTTCTAAATTAAATAACTACTTGGCCATTCATCACAACAAAATCTCCCTTCAGTTTTCCAAACTTACTATGGGAGCTCTGCCCATGAGCTTTGAACAGATGCACAATATATTGGATCAGTGTTAACAATAAGGCCAACAATTGAACAATATTCTAAGTAATTATTTGAGTAGATGCTTCCTCTGAAAAGATGGAGTTATCATTTTCTACCAATGTTATCCTAGTAACTGGAAAAACGATCAGCTAAAACTCCTCTTTGATGTTAGAAACAAGAATTTAGATTCCTAGAGGCCGAAAGGAACAAAAATGAATTTAGTACAAGAATCAAAAAGTCTCCTAAAATATATTTTAAACATAATCTTCTGCCTGTACCTTACATGACACCACAGTAAGATTCCCCTATTTTTTGCTGCTGCCTTTAAATCCTGTGTTGCATCTCATTGTACAACAGCCCCAAGAAGAAACAAATTAAGCAGCCAGCAGGTAAAATAATACCACTTACCTTCTTATTCCTTTTGCTATTTCTCCCTCAAGCTCCACCTTCTCCACCCCAATGCTTTCCCTTGCTCTTCCTCACTTGAGCCCACACTGCTGAAGTCCTCATCCCAGACACTCAAGAATGAGTATGGGGAATTTGAATGCTCTTAAATTCAGCTGTAAACCCACGCCAGGGTCCCCTGAATATTTGCCCTATTTGTGTATTCATGTTAGGAGGATCCATGTGAGCTCGAGGCCAGCCTGGGACTACAGAGTGAGTGACAGGTCCTCCTGGGTGAGACCCTATCTCTAAAACAACAACAACAACAAAAGCAAAAGGTTTTGCAGAAGATGAAACTAACATACCATATGGCTCAGCAAGTCTACTCCTACATGACTAGAAGGCAGGGACTTGAACAGACACATGGACACCAATGACCGTAGCAGCATCACCCACAATAGGTGGAAATAACCCAAATGTCCATCAATAAATACATAAACTATGGCATGCAGGATGTACACAATAACAATGGAATATTATTCAGGCAACAGGAAAATGAAGTTTCATTATGTGCTATAACAATGTGTAGGCACTGAAAACATTATAAGCTAGACGCAGAAGGAAAAGAATTGTGTGATTCCACTCACATGAGACACTTGAAGACAAATTCATATAGACAAAGTAGAA
>PVHP010029889.1:0-22046 GCA_004024765.1 Zapus hudsonius
CTCTCTCTCTCGGGCTAGCCTGATCTCGGCTCCTGCCTCTGTCTCTAAGCCGTGCCGGCATGCCAGGCTTTGCCCTCTCGCCCTTTGGGCTGACCCCAGGTTCCGAGAAAGACGCACTCTCGTCACCTCTGGGTCTCTCTCTCCAGCCAGACACACCTGAGGGGTGCCTCAGGCTTGTCTTGCTGGCATGGGACACTCCCTCTCTCTTTCTCTCTCTCTCTCTCTGCTCATCTCTCCTTCCCATCATGGAAAACTTCCAAATCTGTCCCCTCCACCTTTACCTGCCTTCTCAAATCCTAAGAGCCTGCACCTTCAGGGTGACGACTGGGCCTCAGTAAACTGTGCGTCCATTTGCCCTAAAAATGTTGCTCTTCACTTTAAATTGTCACGGGTTTGCTCAGCTCCAGCCAGGCACTCTCAGATGATCCGAGGTACCTTTCTCTTCTCTCTTCAGCCTTCTGCTCTCCCCGCTCGTCTCTCCCTTCACTTGCCTCTTCACTCACTTCTGGCCAAGGCCAACTTCGGCTTTCCACTGGAGAGCTCACCTCTCTCTGTCTCTGTCTCTTTCTCTCTCTCTGTCTCTCCCTAACACGGCTGCTCACACTGGGGGATCCTAAGCCTCCATACCTCCCTTCTCTGTGAGGGCATGAAGAAAAAAAAAGAAGTTAAACTTTCCTGGCTGGAGAGATGGCTCAGCGGTTAAGGCACTTGCCTCCAGTGCCTAAGGCCCCCCGGTTCAATCCCTCAGTACCCACATAAGCCAGACCCACAAGGTGGTGGTCCTGGCTCTCTCTCTCTCTCTCTCTCTCTCTCTCTCTCTCTCTCTCTCTCTCCTCTCTCCTCTCTCTCTCTCTCTCCCCCCTCTCTTGCTCCTGCTCTCTCTATATCTCTCTGCTTGAAAATGAATAATGCTCTGGGGCTAGAATGTAGCTTTGTGGTAGAATGCTTGTGTATCATTAGATGTAGGCCCAATGGCTGAGGAGGTCATAAGCCCTCAGGGAGAAACTACTACTGTTGTCTGGCTAAACAGATGGAGTATGCCCACCCAACTGCCCTCTAAACACTTCTGCAAATGCCCATATATTAATGTTACTTTCACTGTTGGTTAGAGAAGCTTTTCTTTACAGAGAGTGGTGATCACGGGGCTGGCTCAAAAGTTGTCCAAAGGCTGAGAAGAAGTGACAGTGGAGTGTTCAGCACTAAGTGATACATCTTAATCACATTCTCCAAGGCTCAGGGACCGTTGCAGAATAGGTGCCAGAAGAAATACCAGAGACATATCCATAACCCCCTACCCCACGGACTGATCCAGACTGCCCACGGAGGAGAGGATACCCAGCTGATTGGGGACAGGGAGGAGGGAAATCGGGGAACTGGGGATATCAACTCATTGTATGCTCATTTAGTGTATGGAAATATGGATAATAAAGAAAAAAATAGAAGGGAGCCTAGTTGGAAAGAAGGAATTCAGGGGATGGGGATTTGGGAGGGGGAAAGGGGTGTATTGGGAAGGGATTAATGATCATGGTACACTGTCTACATTGATCAAAGTTGTCAATAAAAAGTTTAAAAAAACAAACTTATGTTGAACTCTCAGTACCACAAGCAACAACAAAAACAGAAAACAAACCCAACCAAACAACCGAAGAGAGAACTCGGACTGAGCAGTCTTCCTTATCTCTAAACAAACAGCCCAGAAGCCAGCAGCATGCTATACATTGTAGGGATTCACATGGAGCCCAGAGTTAATATGAAGATTATTTTAAACTGAAGGCATTGGGGATCCAACGGATACAGAAATAATCTATCTTGGAGCTTGTCTTATCTGACTAAAAGCAGCAACTTCTGAGAACTGTGTTACTATAAATCTCTCCAGGGGGGTTATCTTGGTTAAGATGAAGATGCGTAGACCATATGAACCTGCGTAAACAGACATGATCACAAATATCCTTATCTCCTTTTTTTAAATAAATATTTTATTTATTCATTTTCCAGCAGAGAGATACAGAGAGAGAGAGAGAGAGAGAGAGAGAGAGAGAGAGAGAGAGAGAGAGAGAGAGAGAGAGAGAGAACCAGGGCCACCACCTTGTGGGTCTGGCTTATGTGGGTCCTGGGGAATTGATTAGTGAGCCAGTTACTTTCTTACTGTATGCAAATGAAACTTTGTATTATTGGATTTTTTTGAGACAGTGCTTCTTTTTAAACATATATGTATTTTCAAGCAGAGAGAAGAGAGAGAGAGAGAGAGAGAGAGAGAGAGAGAGAGAATGAGAATGGGCATGAGAGGGCCTCCAGCTGCTGCATAGGAACTCCAGATGCATGTACCACTTTGTACGGGGGACTCCAACTCAAGGCATGAGGCTTTAACTACTGAGCAATCTCTCCAGCCCCCTAAGTTTTGCCTTTTCCTCAAATTTGAGACCAAATAGAGGAAGTCATATATCTACACACACACACACACACACACACACACACACACACACACACACACACACACACACACAATGTAATGTGTAAATCTAACAAACCAAATAGGATATCCTGCTTCTACACAGCTTCCTACGCCTTTCTTACCACTGACTCTGATCTGGGCACACCTAAACTTTCTCCATTTCCTTTGTCTGAAGCTTTGACAAAATACGAAAGGTTTCCTGGTGGCCTTGGCACAGTAGGCTTTAGATAATTGCTTTGATTTTTCTCACTTGATTGATCTTCATTTATTTCCACAGCCAAATGCTTCCTTTCCACAATTTAGAAGTTTCTTTGGGCCATCTTACAAGGTAAATATTTATTTGTCATGATACTTTATATATAGTCTGTATTTCTATTCAGTCTCTAATGAGGTTTAGAAAGTAATACAAAAATCGTACTTCAAGCAAATAAATCCTGAAAATGACAGAAAGATCAATATGAGGTAGCTGCAAATAAACCTCCTGTTCTCTATGCTCTTGAAAAGTCTCAAAAACACAAATCTACATTTTAATAAAAGTATTACATACTGAATTTAGTTGTAAAAGAAATGAGAAGCTTCGAATATCGAAGTTTAGGACTATGAAAACAAAGTATTTTTCTTAAATTCGCTTTCTTTTATTCAAGAATAAAGGCCTTTAGAAATTTCATCAAATTTTTTCACTCTTCTTCCTAAAGACACACATCCTCACCAGTGAAAAGAGTCAGTAGTTAAAGCTAAAAGAGGCTGAAGCTGAGGATGTAACATAGTGGCTAAATGTATTTATGTATTTCTCCCATGTACCTAGGCTGTGGGTTCAGTTCTCCATTCACATGCAAAAAAGTTACTAAATATAGATAGATTGTTATTTTTTTTGAGTCAGGGTTCCACCATAGCCCAGACTGGCTTCAAACTCACAGCAAGCCTCCTTCCTCGATCATCTGAGCGCTGAAATTACAGATGTGAGCCACCACATCTGCTTTAGGTTTACATTTTTGTTTTTCTTCAAGGAAACATCTCACTCTGTAGCCCAGGCTGGTCTTAAACTGAGCCCTCCCTCTCCTCCCTCCTTCCTGGCTCCTTTCTAGCTTCCTGGCCTTTACTACTGACTCTTACTCGAGATCCATATATGAGAGAGAACATGCAGTGTTTGACTTTCTCAGTCTGGGTTACCTCTTTTAGTATCATCTTTAATCCTTTCAGGTCCGTCAGTTTTTCTGCAAATTTCATTTTTCTTTATTTTCTTTTTTAAATATTATTTATTTTTACTTTTATTTATTTACTGGAGAGAGGAGAGAGAGAGAAAGAGAGAGAGAGAGAGAGAGAGGCAGGCAGACAGACAGACAGACAGAGAAATGAGGTCACCAGGGCCTCCAACCACACATGTACCATCGTGTGTATCTGGCTTTACATGATTACTGGGGAATCAAACTCAGGTCCTTTTGCTTTGCAGGCGAATACCTTAACTGCTGAGCCATCTCTCCAGCCCCTCATTTTTCTTTAAAACTGAATAAAACTCAACTGTGTATATGTATCACATCTTCATTGGCCATTCATCAGTTGAGGGGCATTTAGGCTGGTTCCATTTCGTAGCCTTTGTGAACAGAGCAGCAACAAACTTAGACGAGCAGGTATGTCTCTAGTAATGAGTAAGAGTCCCGAGGGTATATACCAAGGAGTGGTATAGCTGGGTCCTATGGTAAATCTATTTCAGCTGTCTCAGGAACCTTCACACTGACTTTTACAATGGCTGTACCAGTTTACATTCCCACCAAAAATGGAGAAGTGTTCTTCTTTCCCCACAACCTTGCCAGCATTTATTGTCGTTTGTTTTCTTGAAGGTAGCCACTCTGACTTGAGTGAGATGGAATCTCAAAGTAGTTTTAAGGTTGTCGAACATTGTTTAAAATATTTATTGGTCACAACCCCCTATCCTATGGACCGTTACAGCAATCCCACAGCGGAGGGCCCTCAGAGGTTGGGGACAGGGAGGAGGGAAATGGGGGACCATCACAAGACTTGCTAATACAATATATATATATATATATATATATATATATATATATATATAAAATTATTAACAATAAGTTTTTTAAAAAATTTCCTAAAGCTAAAAAAATTGGTCATTTTTATTTTTGAGAACTTTCTTTCTTTCTTTCTTTCTTTTTTTTTTTTGATTTTCGAGGTAGGGTCTCATGTCTCACTCTAGCCCAGGCTGACCTGACCTGGAATTCACTATGTACTCTCAGGGTAGCCTTGAACTCATGGCGATCCTCCTACCTCTGCCTCCAGAGTGCTGGGATTAAAGGCCACCACGCCCAGCTTTTGAGAACTTTCTATTCAGGTCTATAGCCCATTCTTTTTCATTCAGTCTTTTGATTTCTTATTAGTTTTTTTAAGTTTTAAAGTTTCAAAAATTTTTTTTAATTTATTTTTTTAAACATGTTATTTGAGAGATAGAGATAAAGAGACAAAGAGAGAGAGAGACAGAGAGAGAGTATAAGTGCACCAGGGCCTCCAGCTGTTGCAAATGAACTCCAGATGCATGTGCTACTTTGTACATCTGGCTTTATGTGGGTACTGGGGATTCAAACCCAGGTCCTTAGGCTTTGCAAGCAAGCACCTCTAACCACTTAGCAACCTATCAAGCCCTTATTATTTAGTTTCTTGAGGGTTGAAGAAATGGTTCAGTGGATAAGGCAGTTTTTTTTTTTAAATATGGAACGCTTCATGAATTTGCGTGTCATCCTTGCACAGGGGCCATGCTAATCTTCTCTGTATCGTTCCAATTTTAGTATATGTGCTGCCGAAGCGAGCACGATAAGGCACTTTCTTGAAGAGCCTGATGGCCTGGGTTTGATTCCCCAGTACCTGTGTAAAGCCAGATTCACAAAGTGGCACATGCTTCTGTTTATTTATAGTAGCAAGAGGTCTTGCCATTACCATTCTCTCTCTCTCTCTCTCTCTCTCTCTCTCTCTCTCTCTCTCTCTCTGTTTGAAAATAAATAAATAAAATATTTTTTAAGTTGAAAATAGGTGGGTGTGGTGGTGTTCATCTTTGGTCCCAGCCCTCGGGGAGTCTTTTTCTTTAAGCCCCTCCTTGCAAATAAATAAATACAAATATTTGTTTTTTGAATTCTTTGCATGTTTTAGACATATAGATGTATAGCTGGCAAAGATTTTCTCCCATTCTGTGGACTGCCTCCTTACTCAACCTACTTTGAATTTCATGAGTTTCCACTTGTTGATTAGTGACCTTGTTTCCTGGGTAACGGGTTCTATTCAGAAGTTCCTTGCCTATGTGGTGAAGATTTTATGCTGCTCTAAAGCCCCTCTGTTCTGAAGCCCCTCTCCTAAAGAATATCTTATTTTCTGAGAAAGGATGTTGTGCAAATACCTCAGCGTCTAGGATAAAAGGAATGTGAGGCCTTGGCAAAGCTGCTTCCTGTTCAGCAGCCAAGTTCCTTTCAAATCCCAGACCATGGGCCAAACTCCCCTGAGAAGCACTGTCTATTCTGCCTCTTTGCACTTGCTTGTCACTAAGGATTTCTTATGCCCAAACGTCTTGAAACCACAGAAATTTATAGCCCACCAATAATGTAAAGAACTCAAGATGAAGTCACACTGCCCCCCTGACAGTCTATAAGAGCTCAAGTTCACCCGAACTAAGTGCTGAAGGAACTTGGAGTTTCAATTCTCCTTACCTCTCCAGCCTTTCTGAGTGGTTCAGTGGTTTGAGCCTGAGGATCTGCAATATCTACACCTATATGTTAAAGAGTTTTTCCTCTGGCATTTTTTGAGTTTCAGGTCTGGTGTTAAGGTCTTTGATCCATTTGAGGTTGAATCTTATGCACAAGGAGAGAAAAGGACCTAGTTTAAATCTTCTATATGTAGACACCCAGTTTTCCAAGCACCCTTTGTTAAATGGGCTATCACTTCTCCAGTGAATATCTTTGGCATTATTCTCAAAAAACAGATGTTAGAGGGCTGAAGAGATGGCTCAGCGATTAAGGCACTTGCCTCTGGTGCCTAAGGCCCCAGGTTCAATTCCCCAGTGCCAACATATGTCAGACCTACAAAGGTGGTGGCCCTGGTGTTCTCTCTCTCTCTCTCTCTCTCTCTCTCTCTCTCTCTCTCTCTCTCTCTGTATTTCTCTGCTTGAAAATGAATTAAAAAAAACAGACGTTAGCTAGATGTGGTGGTGCATGTCTTTAATCCCAGCACTCGGGAGGCAGAGGTAGGAGGTTCACTGTGAGTGTGAGGCCAGCCTGGGACTACAGAGTGAGTTCTAGGTGAGCCTGAGCTAGCGTGAGACCCTACCTCAAAACAAAACAAAACAAAATTCTTGTGGCTATTGCTTATTGTTGTCATATTTTTCCTTCACTAATTCATATATTTATTTGCAAGGAGAGAGAATAATAATAAGAGGAGGTGGAAAAGGAAGAGAAAGAGGAGGAAGAGGAGGAAGAGGAGGAGGAGGAGGAGGAGGAGGAGGACGAGGACGAGGACGAGGAGGAGGAGGAGAGAATGGACCATCAGGGCCACCGGCCACTGCAAACAAACTCCAAACACATCTTCCACTTCGTGCATCATCCTTTCCGTGGGCAGCGGGGATTGGAACCCAGGCTGCCAGGTTTTGCAAGCAAGTGACTTTCACCACTCAGCAATCTCTCCAGTCCTTTTGTTTTGGTTTTTAAGGCATGGTTTCCCTTTAGCTCTGGCTGACCTGGAACTCTGTCGTCCTAGGTTGGCCTGGAATCTCTTACCTCAGCTCGCTTTGGTGAGAATTCCAAAGCACGTAGAATGTTCAAAGCAGATAGTAGAAGAGAAATCTGTTTTCTCATTTCCCTCCCCAACCTCTTGTTTGGGTCTTACAAATAGCCAATGAACTTTTGGACCTGTAAGATGAGTTCACATTTCAATCATCAGATGTCTCTGCTATGGTCAGGCCTTCGTGATAGTTTATTTTTTGGAAAATGCAGTAATTTCTGCTATTATCTTTTTTTTTTCTTTCAAAATAGGGTCTTGCTCTAGCCCAAGCTGACCTGGAATTCACCATGTAGTCTTATGGTGGCCTCAAACTCATAGTGATCCTCCCGCCTCTGCCTCCTGATTACTGGGATTAAAGGTATATACCACCAAGCCTGGCAATTGTCTTTTCTTTCTTTCTTTCTTTCTTTCTTTCTTCTTTTCTTTCTTTTTTTTTCAGGATCGGGTCTTACTCTGTAACTCAGGCTACCCCCATATTCACAAACTCACTATGTAGTCCTGGCTTCAAACTTACTACGAAGCCCAGGTTGTCTTCAAACTTGCTGCAATCCTCCTGCCTCAACCTCTTGAGAACTGGGATCAGAGACATGGGCCACCACACCTTCTGTGGTCAGTTCCTGAGGCTCTGTTTTCACTACAGCCTTTCACTACAGTTCTCGGGATCTACTTTGGTCAGAAGGAGGCCATGTGCCTACCTCACATGCACTGGTCAAGGCTCATAATATCACAGAGAAATCCAACATTTCACTGGCCTTCTGTGACCTGATACATATCCACTCTCACACTTTGTGATCCTAGAAAGTCATGGGTTTCCAGTTTTCATATCTATATGTAATTTATTTCTTTGAGAGACAGAGAGAGAGACAGAGAGGCAGACAGAGTGAGTATGGATGTGCCAGGGCTTCCTGCCACTGCAAACAAACTCTACATGCATGTGCCATTTTGTGCATCTGGCTTTATGTGGGTACTGGGGAATTGAACCCCAAGCTATCAAGCTTTCAGAATTTGCAAGCAAGTACCTTTAACTGCTGGACATCTCTCCAGCCCCTTCAGTTTTCATTTGTGATAAAGCCAATTAAGCGAGAGCAAAGGAGACTGTTGGTCCCCGCCTGACACTCCCCTCCCAATGCTCTCTTAATTAAAATCATTCCCATTTTCTGGATGAATGAGTTGACCCAGTGGGTGCCCGCCTGCTTTTCAGGGCAGAGGCATTACCATCTTAAGCACTTGCTCCATTTCTGCAGTGTGAGGTATGGGTGCTCATCTGCATTATCACAACATGAGGCTGAGTAACTCTTCAGCCAGCTAAGCACTTCCAGTGGAAGCTCTTGGTGACAGTCACTACTCTCCCCTTCCCCTGGGCTCGGCGCTTTAGGTATTAGCAGTTTCTATGTGCTTTGTTTGGGGCTTAGAAAGCACCACTTCATTGGACATCTTTAATGTCCAGACTATCTGAATCGATACAACTTCAGAGCAACTTGCTAATGTAAAATATTAGATGTACCCAAAGTCACCACAACGACCTGGAGAGACTCTAATGGTCCCGCTTTAATTTTGTGGCTGACACCTGGCAATATTTGGAGCTATAAATAGAGGAATGGGAGGAAGCCGAAGAGATTTCCTGTTGCCATCTCCATACACAGAATGAGGAGGATTTAGGAAATAGGAAGAAAACAAAAACCAAACATCTGGAAGTGAATTAGGGGCCTATGCTGTGGAGTGATGGGCTCGTTACAGATCCTCAGAGGGTACTGTAGTTAAAACACCCCGAATTCTAGAGATTTGCAGAACTTTCATGATTATGAGTGACACCGCAGGAAGCTGCTTAATCTTCCCAGGATTAAAAGTGGAGTTAAAGCCCAAATCTCAAGTCAGGAGCTATGTGTCCTCCATCAGGGCGTGTCCACTCCAAAATCTCCAATGTTCGGGAAGGCAGAGGGCTTAACGCAAAGAAAGGAAGAAAAGGGTGACAAGTCATCTTGAGAGAGATCTAATTAGTAGTGCCAGCCAGGTATCCTATAGCCAGATAGCAAGTTAGACATTCTGTTCAGTATGTAGACTACTGGATTTACTACTGGGAAAAAACAAACAAACAAAAACCAGAATCTGCCTCCATCAAAATGTGGTTTAATTTCCCCCTTACATCTCCCTTTCAAAAAATCTAGATTAGAGCTGGAGAGATGGCTTAGTGGCTAAGACACTTGCCTCCAGTGCCTAAGACCCTAGGTTCAATTCCCCAGGACCCACATAAGCCAGACCCACAAGGTGGTGGCCCTGGTGCTCTCTCTCTCTCTCTCTCTCTCTCTCTCTCTCTCTCTCTCTCTCCTCTCTCTCTCTGTATCTCTGCTTGAAAATGAATAAATAAAAATTTTAAAAAATCTACGTTATTTTTTCCCTTGGTGCTGGGGTTTGAAACCAAGGTATTCTGCATGCCAGGTGCGTGCTTTGCCCTGAGCCACATTCCCCACCCTGAACTCTAGGATGACATGGAGGTAGAGTTCTTTCTAAGATTAATACTTTGTTGGCACATATAAAGGAGTGACGAGCATAACCTGAAAAGATTACCAGACGAGGCTCCCGCCAGCTCTCCTGATCACCTCATGGTTCCAGTAACGTTACTCAGACTCCCCAAGCCATTATTGCTAAAGACACTGTGTTAGACTTTTTATTGCTGAAGCCATGAGCTAACAGTAAACATCTAAAAAGATCATTTTGGAGCTGGGCGTGGTGGCTCACGCCTTTAGTCCCAGCACTTGAATCACTATGAGTTCGAGGCCAGCCTGAGACTACAGAGTGAATTCCATGTCTGCCTGGGCTAGAGCGAGACCCTACCTCAGAAAAAAAAGTAAGTAAAAAGATCATTTTGGGGGCTGGAGAGATGTCTCAGTGGTTAAGGCGCTTGCCTGCAAATCCTTTCAACCTGAGTTCGATTCTCCAGTACCCATGTAAAAACCAGATGCACAAAGTAGCCTATGCATCTGGAGTTCTTTTCCTTTGCAGCTGGAGGTTGTTTGCAGCCGCTGGAGGCCCTGGGGCACCCATTCTCTGCCTGTCTCTCTTCTATTTCTCTCTATTTGCAAATAAATAAATAAATAATTTTTAAAAATGAAAATAACTAAAAAGAGCGCTGGAGAGATGGCTCGGTGTTTAAGGCACTTGCCTGCAAAGCCTAACCACCCACATTTGATTCCCCAGTAGCCGCATAAAGCCAGATGGACAGGGTGGCACATGCATCAGCAGTTTGTGTGTAGTGCCAGGAGGCCCTGGCACGTTTTCTCTCTCTCTCTCTCTTTGCAAACAAAATAAAAAATCCTTTTGGCTCATGGTATCAAAGTTGCCAGCTGATGCTCAGCTGGCTCTCCTGTTTCGCATGGAAGGGTGGCAGACCGGAGCCAGATAGAGGGGTAGGAAGGGTGCAGGCCCCAGATATCCCCTTCCCACGCACATCCCTAGTGATCTGCTTCCTCTCACCACGCCTCATCTCCCACGGTCCACCACCTCCTAGGAATGCCATCGAATTATGAATTCATGAAAGGATTGATTACTTACTTCCCAAGAGCCCATCATGTGGAAACCCAGCCTCTGACACAGTCTTAGGGGGACTTTTCAGATTCAAGCCTTAACACTTTGTCAACGTGCTGAGATTAAAAAAAAAAAATGAGGCAATCCCTCCCAAAGACTTAGTGCCATGCTGACACTTAACCACTTTTAGTTGCCTCTCTTTCCCTGGAATTCTGAGACCTACTTATTTTTATTTATTTATTTATTTATTTTTTTGAGACAGGGTCTCACTGTAGCCCAGGCTGACCTAAAACTCACTCGATAGCCCATGCTGGCCTCTAATTCATGGTGATCTTTGCATATCAGCCTCCTGAATGCTGAGATTAAAGGAACAAGTCACCACACCAGAATTATTTTATTAAAAAACCCATTTTGTTTATTTGAGACAGAGTGAGAGAGAGAGAGAGAGAGAGAAAGAGGCAGAGAGAGAGAGAGAGAGAGAGAGAGAGAGAGAGAGGGTGCACCAGGGCCTCCATCCATTGCAAATGAATTCCAGACACATGTACCACCTTGTGCTTCTGGTTTTATGTGAGTACTGGGGAATCGAACTCCAGTCCTTCTGCTTCACAGGCAAATGCCTTACTGCTAAGCCATCTCTCCAGCCTTGTTTGCTTTTCTGAGACAGACAGCATCTTGCTCTGTAGGTCAAGGTGGCCTTGAATTCACTTTGTAGTTCAGGTTGTTCAGGGACCCATGGCAATCCTCCTGCCTCAGCCTCATAAGTACCAGTACGTTTTACCATGCTTGGTTCACACTTATTATTATTATTATTTTTGGTTTTTCGAGTTAGGGTCTCACTCTAGCCCAGGCTGACCTGGAATTCACTATGTAGTCTCAGGGTGGCCTTGAACTCATGGTGATCCTCCTACCTCTGCCTCCTGAGTGCTGGGATTAAAGGTGTGTGCCACCACGCCCAGCGGTTCACATTTATTTATTAGAAAAATCAATTCAACTGTAATTATTTTTGGCTTTACTATTTAATTTTAACTATAATAGCAAGAGAGAAACACATCACAATGCTCTCCCCCTCAAGAAAAAACTCTCAATCTAAATTAAGATTAAATGTAAGAATGCACAGGTCTCTAAAATTCTTATTTTGAAAAATATTTTATTTGTGTGTGTGTGTGTTTATACACACCAGGGTCTTTTACTCCTACAAACGAATGCCAGATGTTTGCACCACTTTTTGCATCTGGCTTTATGTGAGTGCTGAGGAATCAAACCTGGGATGGTAGGCTTTGCAAGCAGTATCTTTAATATTTGTTTGTTTATTTTTTGAGAGTGAAAGAGAAGCAGACACACAGGGAGAATGCGTGTGCCAGCGCCTTTAGCCACTGCAAACTCCAGACACATGCACCCCCTGTGCATCTGGCTTTATGTGGGTACTGGGGAATCGAACTCTGGTCCTTCTGAAAGCAGTGTCTTTAACCACTGAGTCATCTCTCCAGCCCTGCAATATTCTTTATAGCCAGGCTTTGAACTCCTGTCTTGTACCAAAGGTGTGTAAGGAATCTGAGCAGAGCGGCAAACCAACCCTTTCATAGGTTTTCTGACACTGTGAATCAGCTTATTATATAGGCGGCTCCTGCTTTTCATGCTAAGGTTGAGAAACCCCCCAGAGGATTATAGGATTATCTTTAATAATGTACTTTATAACCTCTTACAAGACCTTAGGAATGCTATAAATGTAAAATAATGATATCTAAGGCGAAGGTTTCTTCTTTTTTAAACGCAAACATTAGACTGTGAATCTCTAAGTACTTCTGTGAGTCATGGACTCTTACACTGCAGCTCAGTAGCAAGATGTCTGTGAGAGCAACAAAACCATGTATTTGCAAGGTGAAAGGCAAAGAGAAGTTGACCCAGATGCCTCTCTTAACTGAACCTGAGACTTTTTGTGTGCACATGGTCCACCGAAACAGGCCTCTTGCTTCTACTGACCTCAGTTTTCTTCTGTTAACCTTCCATAGCAGACTTCATACTGCGCAAAGGTCTGTTTCCTACAGTCAAACTCATGCTAGTGAGGAGAAAAGATGGATTCTCTGTGTTATAGAGCTCAGCGGGGAGAGTTTTGGTGTCCTCATAGAAGAACGAAGACTCACAGGGCTTTCTTTTTTCCTTTACTTCCTCCCTCCTCCCCTCCCTCCCTTCCTTTCATATATATATATATATATATATATATATATATATATATATATATATATATATATATATATATATGTTTATTTGCACACAGAAAGAAAGAGAGGAAAGAGATAGAGAAAGAGCGAATAGAATGCCAGGGATTTACTACTAGGGAATCAAACTCAGGTTATTAGGCTTTACAGATAAGCACTTTAACTGCTGAGTCATCTCTCCCTCCCCTCTTTATTTTTCAAAAGATTTTTGAGAGAGAGAGAGAGAGAGAGAGAGAGAGAAGCAGACACACACAAAGAGAATGTGCACTCCAGAGCCTCCAGCCACTGCAGTCTCAAGACACTTGCACTACCTTGTGCATCTGGCTTTATGTGAGTACCGGGGTATCGAACTCGGGTCCTTCTACTTTGCAGGTAAATGCCTTAACCACTAAGCCATATCTCGACCTCAAGATGATGTCTTTTCTCTCTTGTCTTAGGAGTAGATGACATTATGGCAAGCTACACAATTGAAAGAAATTTAGACCCAGTGTGATATGTATGGTCTTATTATTCTTGATAGTGAAGAGTTGGAGGTAGAAATTGGCTGGGTACTAAGTGCAACAGGACCCAAAGTGAGCAGCTCTCTCCTTGGCTAAATGCAGAAATGCCACTGAGCCTCTAAGGAGAACTTGGAGTTACAACCTTCTGTAAAGATTCCTAGAGGTTTAAGCTTGCACTCTTCCTGGAGAATGAAGATTTCTGTCAAGATTGTCTGACTCCAGACACCTGACATCAGGACAGGACTGATTAGAGCAGCCCCCCATCTCAGAGGTTCAGAGGCTAAAGGCAATTGTTTGCAAAGCCTGACTCCCTGGGTTTGACTTCCCAGTACCCACATAAAACCACATATACAAAATAGTGTCTGGAGTTCGTTTGCAGTGGCAGGAGGCCCTGGTGTACCCACATATTCTCTCTCCTTCTCTCTCTCTCACTCTCCCTCAAATGAAAAAAAAAATAAAGAAAGGGGAGTTAGAGATATTACTCAGTGGTTAGTTAAGGTACTTGCCTGCAAAGCCTAATGATCCAGGTTCGATTCCCCAGTACCCACATAATGCCAGATGCACAAAGTGGCACACTGGAGTTTGTTTCCCATGCTAGAAACCCTGGCGCACCCATTCTCTCTTTCTCTCTCTATTTTGTCTATTTCTCTCAGCTTGCAAATGAATAAAAATATTTAAAGGAGGCTTTCCCATTTCCAGAAACCCTTTCTTGCTTCCTTGGACAAGAGCTGTGCCTAGCTTCCTTCTCTCAAGTTCTATCTATAATCTAATAAAACCATAGTGAACTTTACCCTCTGGTGTGTGGATTTCAGTTCTTTGAATTCATGAGACAAGAATCCCAGGTCAGTGACTCAGTAGAGCTTTGCATGATTTGAAATTTCCGGTGTCCTAACTCCTGAGTTATTGCCTACCCAAGAGCCAAGACAAGGTTGGTGCTATCAGGACACTCCAGAATTCCCATATCAGCAACTGTGAACTATTTTTTTTTTTTTTGGTTTTTCGAGGTAGGGTCTCACTCTAGCCCAGGCTGACCTGGAATTCACTATCTCAGGGTGGCCTTGAACTCATGGTGATCCTCCTACCTCTGCCTCCCGAGTGCTGGGATTAAAGACGTGTGCCACCACACAGGCTACAACTGTGAACTATTCTATGCAGTGCTTTCTGCAAGGGATTTAAGAACTCCCCAAATTTCATATTCCATTACCTTACATGTGTAGGTATACTAGATTATAAAACTCATTGAAATACAACTGTTGTAATATTATTCATAACATGAAATTTTATCACATTCAATATACAAGAATGAGAATATACTAAAAATATACTAAAAAAGTTACCCGTGGGCAATTCCCATGATGCAGCGTGGGGGACCAAATCAAGGGTCCATGTATGCTAGGCGAGTACTCCAAGCTCTGAGCTATACCTCCCTCAGTCCTAAGCTCCTCCTTCTGTCGTCAGCCACCTGCATTGTAATTCCTTCCTTCCTTCCTTCCTTCCTTCCTTCCTTCCTTTCTTCTTTCTTTCTTTCTTTCTTTCTTTCTTTCTTTCTTTCTTTCTTTCTTTCTTTCTTTCTTTCTTTCTTCTTTGTGGTACTGATAATATTGAACCCAGAGCCTGTGAATACTAGGCAACTGTTCTATTATTGATCTATATCACCAATTTCCTTCTTCCTTTCAGTTTTTTGGTTTGTTTTTTGTTTTTTGAAGTAAGGTCTTGCTCTAGGCCAGCTCTACCTGGACTTCACTATGTAGTCTCAGGGTGGCCTCAAACTCAAGGCTACTGTCCCACCTCGGCCTCTCAAATGCTGGGATTAAAGTTATGCACCACCACACCTAGCTTCCTTAGTTTTAAAAGATATTTTTCTTTATTAATTTTCAAGCAGAGGGAGAGAGAGGGAAAGAGAGAGAAAAGGAGAAAGAGAGAGAAAGAGAAAGAGAGAGAGAGAGAGGAATGGGCACCACTGTAAATGGTGCCACCACTCCAGATGCACCTGGCTTTACATGGGTACTAGGGATTCGAACCCAAGCCATCAGGCTATGCAAATGAACATCTTAACCATGGAATCATTTCTCCAGCCCTTCTTCTCACTTTTTATTTTGAGATATGATCTCACTAAATTGTCCACACTCTTTAGTCCAGGTCTCACATTGGGATCTTTCTGCCTCAACCTCTTGGTACTGGGATGACAGGCCCGCACCTCTCTTGTGTTTCGAAAGGTCCTCCTGTAGACCAGGCCCAGGCTGGTTTTGAATAAGTTATCTTTCTCCCTCAGCCTCCTGAGACCCGGAACTACAGACATGTGCCACCAGGCCCCATTTATAATTTCCCTTTTTATTTTTTAATTTTTAAAATTTATTTGACAGAGAGAGAGAGGGGAGAGAGAGAGAGGGGAGAGAGAGAGAGAGAGAGAGAGAGAGAGAGAGAGAGAGAGAGAGAGAGAGAGAGAGAGAGAGAGAGAGAGTATGGACATGTTAGGGCCTCCAGCCACTACAAGCTCCAGACACATGTGCCTTGTGCATCAGGCTTTATGTGGGCACTGGGGAATTGAACTCTGGTCCTTCTGCTTTGCAGGCAAACACCTTAACCGCTGAGCCATCTCTTCAGCCCAATATAATTTCCCTTGTTAGTTGAAGATGTGGGGATGGAAAGAAGAAAGAGCCAAAATTCTTGCATTTCAAGTGGCTTATTAGTTACATAAAACAATTTACTCCTGAATAGAATATCTATTATACATGTGTTAACACTGAATACTTGACAACAATCATTAACTCAAAAATATTTATTCAGAAACTAGATCCTGTTGCAGTCAGCTTTGCAGTTGCTGCGCAGAAAGAACCCAAGCAAAGGCGGCTTGTAGAGGAATGGGTTTATTTGGCTTACGGACTCGAGGGGAGACTCCATCCTGGCAGGGCAAACGATGGCATGAGCAGAGGGCTGGACATCGCCTCTGCCACAGCACTGCAAACAGCGGCAGGAAGGTGTGCCAAACACTGGCAAGGGGAAGCTGGCTTATAACCCCATAAGTCCACCCCTGACAACACAGCTTCATCGAGGTTGTAAAACCCAAACTGCCATCAGCTGAGGATCGATCTATCAGAACACATTCATTTGTTTGTGGGGACACCTGGATCAAACCATGACAGATCCATATCTCTCACTATAGTCCTGATCAAAAAGTGGATCAAAGACCTTAATATAAGACTAGAAATTCTCAAACTACTAGAGGAAATGTAGGTAAAATACACTTTAATATATAGGCTATTGACAAGGACTTTAAAAGTTTTTTTATTTATAGATTTTCTAATTTAAAAAGTTGTATTCTTATTTTTTTAAAGAAAATTTTCTTAAATAAAAAAGTTGTATTTGGAGTGCTGGGATTACAGACTTGTACACCTGGAATTTTATTTAACCCTTTAAAATATTTTCATTTATTTATTTGCAAGCAGATAGAAAGAGATGAGACAGGCAGAGAATGGGTGTGCTAGGGCCTCTAGCCGCTGCAAAAGAACTCTAAACGCATGAGCCACTTTGTGCATTCGACTTTGTGTGGATACTGGGGAATCGAACTCATGTTGTTAGACATTGCAAGAAGTGTCTTAACTCTTGAGCCATCTTTCTAGCCCCTCATTTAACTTTTTTTAAATTGTCGATGTTATTAAAGATTATTGTTTTTCTATTTTTAAACTTTTTATTATTTATTAATTTATCATTTTTAATTTTAAACATTTTTATTGTCAATAATTAGGTACATTGTATGAGCAAATCTTGTGGTGGTACCCCCATTTCCCTCCCTCTCTGTCCCCATCCCACTTGGGGACCCGCCTTGGTGGGCATATTGGATCAGTCCATGGGGTGGGGGTATGAATTGCATAAGAGGTAGCCAGTTTTTTTCTCCTTTGTGTGATTTTTAAAATAAAAAGTTTGTACTCTTAGACCCTCCTCCCCCACTCCATTTCTGCTGAGGGTCTTCTGTGGGGTTACTGATATCCATTGTGGGGACCAAGAGGCCTCAGTCAGTCTATGGTGAAGGAGGGGGACATGGTGCTACAAGCCATTCCCATTCACCCTGAGGCTCTTACAACCTTTCCACACTCTCTTCTGCAGTGTTCCCTGAGCCTTGATGGTAAGATACGGATATGATTTAGTGTTCCCATCTCCCTGGAACTGGTGTTCAGCCGGCTGTGAGAGAAGTCTTTGTATCACTGCTTCCTCTGTAGTGACTTCTGGGTCCTGGGCAGATGATCCATCTCATGGCAGCAGTCAGCTCTCTATTCTTTTTTTTTTTTAAATATTTTATTTATTCATTTTCAATCAGAGAAATACAGAGAGAAAGAGAGAGAGAGAGAGAGAGAGAGAGAGAGAGAGAGAGAGAGAGCACACCAGGGCCACCACCTTGTGGGTCTGGCATATGTGGGTACTTGGGAATTGAACCTGGGACCTTAGGCACTGGAGGCAAGTGCCTTAACCGCTGAGCCATCTCTCCAGCCCCAGTCAGCTCTCTATTCTTGATGGATTGATGTATCCTGGCTCTCCCCAGTATTCTCCACCATCTGTAAGATAGAACAGACTCTCCACCCCAAAGTGAGAGCAAATTGAATCAAAAGGAATAAGCCTAGTTGTTAGAGGGACTTATTGATGCATATGTCCACTCTTAGTTAGAGGAGCAGTGGAGGTGTCTCTGGAACCTATGCTTTCCTGTTCTTGGGAATCTGGCTTGGTTTCTAGAACTAGGTATGAGTTCTCCCCCCCCCCACCAGCACATCTCATGTCCAATTCGTGTGCAGTTGGTTACCTGTATCCGCTGTGTGCCACTCATGAGGGAAAAGGGGAGAAAAGTTAGGAAGATGTTTGCCAAAGTTGGCACAGGTTGTACTGGGTAAATGGAGAAATTTTTTCTATCAAGCAGTCACACTAAGACAGACTCGTCAGACTTTCCCATCATGCTTTATGGTATTCTTTCTTACTCTCCTCTTTTTCCAGCCTATTTTGTCTTTCACTGATGGAAATTCACGATTTCATGTCTTCAGTAAAGTGGAATTTCTTTACTTTAGTTCTCAAATCCAGAGATCTCTCTCTCATTAATTGATATGTGAAAATACAAAAATTATACATAATTATGGGGTACCATATGATGCTTGGATATATGTATTTATAATGTTATGTTTAAATTAGGGTAAATTTATGTCTCCTAAAGTGTTTATTACTTCTTTGTGGCAAAAACTTTCAGAATCCTTTCTTCTAATTTTCTGAAATACACAGGACATTATTATTCATGGTCACCCCACTGTGAAATAGCACCCAGAACTGCTCTTGTAATCTCTTCCACCAAACTGTTTCTGTTCTTTGCATTACATTGCAAGCCCCTGGACAGCAGTGATCACGCCCCACCTAGGTAGGTAAATGCCCAGGAAAAGCTAGCTGACTCTCTGCCACTTGTATAGAAAACAATTTCCTTCCTTGTAATCCCTTAAGGAGTGTTTATTACTTTCCCTATAAAAGTTCTTAATGGGGCTGGAGAGATGGCTCAGCGGTTAAGGCACTTGCCTCCAGTGCCTGTGGCCCTGGGCTCAATTCCCCAGTACCCACGTAAGCCAGACACACAGGTGGCAACTCTCTCTCTCTCTCTCTCTCTCTCTCTCTCTCTCTCTCTCACACACACACACACACACACACATCTGTATCTCTGCTTGTAAATGAATAAATAAAATATTTTTAAAAATATTTTATTTATTCATTTTCAAGCAGAGAGAGAGAGAGAGAGAGAGAGAGAGAGAGAGAGAGAGAGAGCACCAGGGCACCACCTTGTGGGTTAGGGTTAGTGGCATATGTGGGTCCTGGGGAATTGAACCCCAGGCCTTAGGCATTGGAGGCAAGTGCCTTAACCGCTGAGCCATCTCTCCAGTCCTAAATAAAATATTTTTTAAAAAGTTCTTTATGTGCTGAAAGACCATTATTGTCAGGGTCAGGTTTGAGAAGTGAAAACCCATACAGTTCCTTGGGCCCAACATTTTAATTAATTAATTGATTAACTTGTTTTTTTTTTCATTTGTTTGAGTGTGAGAGTGAGAGAGACAGTGAATGGTTACTGTTGTGTCACAACCTCTGTCACTGTCAACTCCAGACACGTGCTACTCAGAGCATTTGGCTTGACATGGGTACTGGGGAATGGGCCCTGGGCAGCAGGCTTTGCTCCTTTAACCACTGAGCTATCTTTTTGGTCCCCCAACATTTTATTTAACATCTGTTGAGATAATGGCAAGATCCAAAGTGACCAGAAAGATGCTTCAAAATGCTGAGGAAGGGAAGGAAGGAGGTTTTCAGGGTTCTCAGGGAGAGGAGGGGAGACAGTGACTGGCAGGGCGGTGCCTTGCCTGGTACTCACAGGACTCAGGTGGTGTCTGGGAGATGGAAGCATTCCCTCCTCTGAGTCCCATTCAGCCGTGGGGGTGGGGTCAGTGCTAGTTGCTGCTTGCTGATCTTGTCTGGTTCGCCAGGAGGCATTTATTAATTCAATCAAGTTGGCAGATTAACAAGGAGACCCGGCAGAGAGAAAAAGACATAAACCAGATAAAAAGTACAAAGGGTTAGAGACATAGTTCAGTGGTATGTAAAATGCGCTAAAAAGCAAACATCACAGAGATCATGATGCTATTTTCTCCTTGGTAGTTAAATATGTATCTGCTGGTCCTCTTTTTCTCCTCTTCCTTCTCTTCTCCCCCCCTGTCTTTCCCCTACCCCATGAAACAGAGAGCCTGGGGGTTAAGACAGCGGGAGTCAAACTGTACAGAGGAGATGATTGTGGGGAATGAATCTGAGAAGAGGGGCATTAGCTGGAGAAGTGATTGTGACAGTTTAGGGTGACTGGGACCCCGAAAATAAACAGCAGGAGTGTCCTTGAAGTTATGTTTCCAGTGTCCACTATCTCTGCCCATACCCGAGCCCCTCTCTAGAGTGGGTGGTTTCTGTTACTAGAACTCAAACCTAATCTTGGACCAGTGATTGTTCAGAGCCAAACCAGTCTCTGGGGCTCACCTGAGTCAGAGGATGTACTCACCTGAAGAGGATCTCGCCCTCTTCCTCTTACTTGCTGGCCAGTGCAGACCCCAGGCTCATGGCTACAGCACGAGGGGCATTCCCACAAGTGCTTTTGACTCACTCATGGCCCGAGCCCTCTACTTTCTCCTCTGCTCCTCTTAATCCAATAAAGTCTCTCTCTGAATCCTACCTTTGGGTCTATGAAATTAATTCTTCAACTTAATATGAATCTGGGGGTACTCTAAGTTTGTTGGTGTGTTGGTAAGGAACCCCAAGCTCCCTGTTACATGAGGAAAATATCAAAGTCTGGGATGTGCTCAGGCTAGGGAGACAGTCATGAAGGAAGAAGGTGGTGGACATTCCTGGCTTTGAAGCACGGTCTCTTCTGGCTCCCGGGCTTGTTTTAGATACCTTGACTCTGATGAGGACGTCAACAGCATTTTTTTTTTTAAGCAAAACAGAGTTTATTTGTCTCAGGATAGCTCAGTGTTGAAAATCTGAAGTTACCAATTGTCCCCTGTGACAGTGACATCTCTGTATGACTGCTTGGCAGAAAGGGGGCTTTTCACTGCTACATTACTGTGGCTCCAAGTACTAGTAGAATCACATCTTAATGCAAGAAATTCTAGAACCTCTTCTGAGCTGGTAATTACCCCTCCACCATTCCATGGTTATTACTCACAAAGTCCCTTGCTTAATACTTGCCACATGCCAACTCTGAAGGTATTTTAAGAAAACCACCCATGAAGGTTCATGTTGTTAGGGGTTATAATCAAATATATATCAACAGAACCAACATAGAACACAATGCTCAGGCATTATGTGCAAAATTAGTGAGTTTATGAATAAATCATAAAAATATGTCCCATGCAGAGCACAGTCGTCAACAGCATTTCTAGGGGCTTTGTCCAGTTGTGACTTACTAGGACATTAGATGAGAGTAAAGCCAAGGGGGCCTTGTTTCTGTCAGGTCATGGATGTGTTCCTTTATGAGGACTTAGCCATGCCCACTGCATTTCCCTCTGACCCTAGGTACAGTTACAGAGAAATCTACCAGCCTGGACAGGACAGGTGGACCAGAAAAGACTTGGATTTATGACTTAGAAACCAACCTTGTGCCTTCTCTTAGCTCCCAGAATCCCAGGCACCCTGTAGCAGGGCTTTATCTCCAGTAAGACCCCACCCCTTAAAAGGATGTCAAAGTCAGGAATTTGTTTTGTTCCTGGAGCTTCTGCCATTGACTACTCCGAGAATTTTCCATAGCAGAGTGGCTGGTTATTATCAGTTACTTCATCATTGCTGGGAGAAAATATCCAAACAGACATAGCTTGTGGCAGAAAAAGGGTTAATTACTAAAAGTTGTGAGAGGGAAGAAAGCTGAAATGAGGAAGGCTGCTGAAAGAGTTCACTGCAGGGAAGTTGAACTTCTCCCTTGCTGACAGGAGTCCTTGAAGAGAAGGCAGAGGGGAGAGTTTACACCAGGTTCCAGCGTCGCCCTGGGTAACAGACAGGGCACCCAAGACGGGAGGAACTGATAAGCCTCTTCTGGGAAAT
>PVHP010029890.1:0-22078 GCA_004024765.1 Zapus hudsonius
CTGAACCTAGAGAAGTGATTGGTAGAAGCAAAAATTTGAGGTTAGTAATCATAAGAGATAATTTACTCATATGCCTTTGTTACTTTAAAAACCGAATTAGTGACAATTATTAGTAATTACTTTGGATCGAGATTAAATTTTTCTGTATACACGTTCTCTTAGTCTTCATAACTGTCATGCTACGCTTTACGGAGTGGGTAAATCTCTTACAGTCTTACAGTTCTCAAGATGAAGCCGGGAACCGAGGCTGGGCAGGTGACATCCCGCCCTCCATGTTTATCCAGGGCAACAGGCACCCACTGACTGCAGGGAAGCTGCACACACCTTGGAACAACAGAGAGAAGACGAAAAGCATCACTCAGAGCCCCAAATGAAGTCCATGTTCACATTTATTTTTGCTTTGTTTCCTACACTAATTTTTTTTCCTTCTCTCCAAATCCTGACACAGACCCTTCCCTGTGGCTGGTTCAGCTGCCTGATTTGTGAGTACATTCACACAGGGACTCCTACACCAGGAAAGGAAGGACGCCATTGCTGGTTGTACATAAATAAAAGCAGCAGCACCAGCCTTGCCCTTACTCGGGAGGAGAAGGCTGCGGAGTCATGTAAGTGACACGGCCCTCCCTCATGGCCCACCTCACAGAACCTCAGAAAGGTAAGGCAAATGGTCTTACTCTTGGCAGCCCCTGAGATCTGGCCAACACTGCCTCACTTCTGAAAGGCAAGGAGTGGCTTCTGGTGACACAAACATCAACACATTGACCTCCTAGTTTAGATGGTCCCAGAGCACAGGACTGTTGTGAGGCTAAGTGAAAGCAGATACATTCGGTATTTACAAGGGTTGCTTGCTTACCTGAGCCTTTTTTACTATGCTGACAGTTGAATCACTCTTCTGATTGAGACAATAGCTAGAGAAATAGATTTACAAATGGGCCCAGCTATTTGTTTTTATTAATTATGAAGGAACCAGCGATCTTAATACCCTCTTACATTAGAGGTTTGTGGATATGATTTTGTAGATGGTTTAAGAAAAACTGAGAAGCTTGGATTGCAAATAGCATTCTGAGAGCACTGCTAAGCAATCCACATTTCACGTCACTCCTGAAGCTGGTCAGATATAAATAGCTGCACAGACATGTAAGAGCTACTCTCACCGAAGAAAAAGTAATTAATTAGTGTTATACACAAAGGACTTCTTTCTATCTCTGTCTCTCTCTTGCCTTTATTTGTTTATTTTTTTTTTTTTTTGGTAGCCAGCACAGCTTTAATTACAAGTAATTGTCCCAAACCCAGGCTGCTCATAAGTTCTGCATTCTAGACAGTAATAACACATCAATACACTAATCTATCACTTTCATGATTTCGGTCATTTGGGTGTGTGAATTTGTATTTACATCAAGCAACAACAAACTGGGAAGTTCCTACTACTACTTTCCAGTAATGTATGACTTTTAAAGGCATAATTTAGATGACTTGCGTTTTCATTCATTTGCTTCACTTAGGAAAATGAACTGTTTTTGTTTTTGTTTACTGGCTTCCAAGTAAATGATGGCATCAGATGTACAGGAGGAGCTGGGTTTGTTACCAGGTGGAAACGTCCCTGTGTCCCTGCTGGGTTGCACTCGCTAGCTGGTTGCAAGGAGCTGCAGTTTGCAGGGTTTTCCTCCAGAAATCACTGAGTGCATCCACAGGGGCCCATCCTTGCCGCTCGCAGAATCTTTCCTCCCCAGCTGTGGCCTGGACCACTGACCTCCAGAGCACAGTTTACTCCCTACTTTGTAGATTTGAATGAATTCAGAAACCCAACCTGAAGCCTCTTCAGGCCATCAGTGGAAACACATCAGCTCTGCCTTATCCTTCTGGCTGACACCGCGACTCTCATGCACAGATGAAGAGATTATTTCCTGAATAAATAAGCTTCCTGGAATGAAAGACAAATGGTGTTCTTTTTCTTCTTTTCTAAGTTGCTGTTTAAGTATGATAGTACAATTCCTAGGCTAAAGAATTTTGCATACATACAAAATGGAAATAAAAAATTCCACCCAAACTTATGAACAAATGAAACGGACAATTGGTATATTTAGTTATCACTTGTTTAGTTGAATAACCTTCATAACACATACATAAGCACACATGCACATGCACACACACATATACACACATACATGCACAAACATACACAGGCACACAATTTCAACTAACGTGAAGCTTATCTAATGAAAAACTACACAGTTGTCCATTTCAAAACATACTTAAAATTAGAGACATTGAACAAAATCCCAATTAAAAAGTACTCCTTAGGGCAGATATGATCAAAGTGTATCATATACACGTATGGAAATGTCAGAAGGAAACCTATTCCTGTCCTCCTTTAAAAAGAGTCACAATCCTCACATGCTCTGCACATGTGTGCATGCGACCACGTACACACGTAGACATAGTTCTTGTTTCTTGCAAGTACATAATATAGTGAACACTGGAAAATTGGGTATTTAAGGACCAAGAGTCTGTTAGAAAGTGGAAGGACCAGATTCACCTTCGGGATAATTAAGAGAATTTATGGTAGCTTAATGACATGAGGAATAACATAGCCTGTGGTCAGATAAAGTAGTCCCAAGTTTGATTAAGTAATTTTTCTTTCAAAAGAACTCAATTTTGTTTTAAAGGCAGGTTCTCATGTGTCCCAGGCTGGCCTCAGATTTACTATGTAGCTATGAGTGACCTTGAACTGATCCTCCTGCCTACACTTCCCGTATGTTAGGATTACAGGATTACATAAATCCTCATTTATGTGGAACCTGGAGCTTCATGCAGGCCAACCAAGCATTCTACCAGATACCCCTAGCGCACACGAGAACTAGTTAGCTGCACTTTTTTTTTTTTTTACAGTCTCACTTAAACGAAAACTTTAGAAAGTTCTCTTGGGAAGAGGAGAGCAGGACTCCAGGAAAGTTTCTAGCCAGAATGAACGAGTCAGAGCTGAAGGAAGCAAGGCAGATTGTCCAGCAGAAGTGAGCAGGGAAAGGAGCTCTCTGTGCTCTCTCTGGCAGCTTCACCTAGGAGTGCTATCACTTTATATAAGTTCTTACTTAGCCCGAAGCCAAAGATTAGTAGATGTGAGACAGGCTCTGGTAGGTGCTTAGCCTCTGTGAACAGCATCTTAAAGAAGGTCAGTCTGGCAGGGAAGAAGCCATTGTCTGACATCATGGGGAAGAAAAAAAAAAAACCCTAACACTTCTTTCCTTTTTAATTTCCATTGCTCTTTTGGTAAGTGCTAGGGTATTGTGCACTGGGGACAATCCTGCCTTCAAACACAGTGCGTCATGAAGGCAAATGGGTCTAAGTGGGATGCGCTGCCTCTGTTTCTAATTAGTGCCAAGAATGAGAAACTCTGAGACGACCACACTCCCAGCTGACAAGCTTCTGTGAGCAGCTTTCTGCCGCCTGTTTGGCACATTTTGGGTAGTCAGTCAGTGGATTTGAATTAAGGAGATTGATCTGCCTCTTCACAATATGATCTGAGCCACATGCACAGAGAACTTCAGGGACACCTCAGTGAACTGGGGGAGCTGAGGGGCGAAGAAGCTCCATAGGGGCCACGATCAGCCCACCTACCTCCTCATATTGGGTTACTCTCGTCCATTGAAAGGAGTCATTCTGCAGCTCTTAGCTATGGCAGCTGTTGCCAAAGGGAGGTGTCTGTGGTCAAAACGGAAGCCTCTGGAGTCTGAGGGCTGTTAGAATTTTGCAAATCTAATGAACAAGCACCTATCGAAAATTTTCAGCTAGACATTCAGATAGCCACGTCCATTTTTGTCATGGTTATGTAAAATTTGGTAGAAGGAGAGCTTACCTATTAAGTCAAGAAACAATACCATTGTTGGGAAATTTACTTGAGGCTGCCAGATGGGTCTGGAGAGTGTGACTTTGAATCTCTGGGCATTTGTAATGCCTGGCATGCTGGGTAATGGGGGTGAGTGCCTAGTGGAGTCAGATGGAGCCCTGCAAAGAGCCTGCTGGGGAGCCATACGAGGCATCTCGTGTTTTCCCAAGCTCATTGCTTCCACCATTCCACATACAGGCTCCTTCAGGTGAAGTTGGTATTGAAAATCAGGCTTTGAGAGCTTACATAACTCTGCACCTTCACAAGCTTCCACTGGGCATGCTCTCTGGCTGGCTAGTTTCACCTCCGTCATCAGCACCCAGCAATCAGAAATCACATCGCAGAGCGGCACCCACTTTCAGGAAGCTTATACTTATATCTCTCTCCCATAAATACACTGAACCCCTTTTCCTAGATAGTCCATTATCTCCCCATGAGAACGGAATGGGCCAAGTTCTAGAACACTCCCACGAAAAAGCTTCCTTCAGACCCAGTGGCCGCCTCAGCTAGGGGGGCTCTGTGAGGATGGGATGTGCAGGCGCTGAGGAGGACAAATCAGTGACCTTGGGACAGGAGGAATCATCCTGTTCCCTGTGTGCTGGTGGGTGACACAGGCTGTCTGGGTGGTTCACCTTCTGCTCCAACTTGTTCTGCTCCAATCACAATCCGCCCAGTGCTCATGGTGAGAGGAAAGCAGAGCCAAGATGATTTTTTAAAAAAGTTTTCGTTTTTCTACATAATTGCAACCTTCCTTTTTAAATAAAATGATTAAACTTCAAAGATCTCCTTGGTCAGCTTGACTGCTTATTGGGGCAGCGCACCATGCATGGGATTATTATTATTTGAATCTTTTTTCTATCTTTCCAACAGCATCTGGACAATCTTTCAATTCTTGTCTGGCGATAATGAAATCTTTTTTTAAAATGCACCAGAATTCTTTTTGCTTATCTCTGTGCCATTTGAAACATATGTGAGAAACCAAGCGCCTCTCGCTCATTGGTGAGCGTTCCTTCCTTGCTCCCTTGTTTCTAAAAAGCCCTTTTTGAATTCAGTCGATGGCGGAGCTGGTCATTTGAGCTAACCACAATCCTGGGAGCGACACTTCCCTGACTGCTACCTACCTAGGCCCCACCAATGCAGCAAGTCATAGTCTAGGCGGACACTTGCTGAGGCTTCAACAACCTGAAGGTTGGGCTTTGCTTTGTGAAGATTTCTTTCCAGTTCTAAGTAGGTTTTCCAGCAATCGTAGCTGCCTGGGTTCGAGCATCGCTCACGTCGTTCCTAGCTGACCATGGGGAGTGAAGTGAGGCTGTGGGAAGTGAGAGCTGAAATGTCTTAGAGCACTTGTCCCAAATCAAAGACCATCTTCCCCTTTGGAGGAAGCCACAAGCCATGAGCCTGGAGAAGAGGGCGACCTCTGCTCATCGCAGGAGCAGCTCCCTGGAGTAAGGAGAAAGATTTTTCCAGAAGGGACTAGCTTGAAAGCATAAAAGGTTCAGCCTCTAGCCTATTATTCAAAAGAAAAATGTAAGGCCTTTATAAGGAAACAATTTAAACCCAGCTGCACTTATCGATCAGTGATTTGATTTTGCTTTGTTAGGAAGGATTTGTAATCTGCCTTTAAAGTGTTGTTTTGTTCCTGCCTTCGTTGACAGCAAGTTTTGCCTGAGGCCTACCTCGTGAAAAAGAAAAAAGGGGCAAAAAACCTTGTCACTGGAGCTTTCAAATCTATGTGTACGACAGTTTTAAGCCGGTTGTTCCTTTCCCCTCATCTTCCGTGAATGGAAGGCAATATTAAGGGCTTGTAAGAATTCTTCATCAGTTCTGTTAAATCTGAAACCTCTGAAGAGGAAGCATTTGCCTCTGAGGAGAAAGAAGTATGCAGAATCAAAGTCTATTGACAGTCAGAGAATCCATCAGCTTTCAAGGTCTCAAGTTGATCCAGAGGTCTCTCAGCCTTCCCCTTCCAGGCCTGCGCTCCACTCGAGGAATCTGCTCCTCCGGTGCAAATCTAAATTTCAGAAACATCTGAATTGTAGTAGAGGGCCTGAGATTTGCGACAGGGTTTGAAGAAACTTAACTGACAGTTTTTAAAGGCTGGGATTGTTCCTTTCATGGCACTGTGCAGGACTGATTTTCTGTCTTCTTTCTGTCTTTCTGCAGGTCTGAGGAATCCAAACTGCCCTCGAACTCCTGGCTGCTGAGTCTTCAGCCTGGGGAACCAAAGGCGCTTAGAAGATATCCGTCCTTTGATTTCCTTAATGAAACACACGCGTGTTATTATTTTATAAAGCAAGCATAGACTTACACATGTATGATCTTTACGAGTTTATTTAGCAAGAAACCAAATATGGGAGGGAAGCCGGCTTCCCAGGCGGCGCTTTAATTGCCGCTCATGCGTGTTCCACAGATCATTACTGACTGTTTACAGGTCCTGCACGGAACGACTTTCCACCAGAGAAGAGGGTAACATATCTTCATTGTTTGGAGAAATGACAGCTCCTAATGGGCCATATTAGCTGCAACACAAACTATTCAATCCCGTCCATGCCGTCGCCCTGCTGCGGCTCCGGGGCTCTGGAAGTAGGTGCAAAGTCCAGGAGGGCGGCACACACTGAGGCCATTAGATAAGACAGGGAGGATGTTGTTCTTGGGCCGCTCACAGACCTTTTAAAGAGTCGTGTTCCAGGCTTGAGGTCCGATGTTTCTTCCTCTCAAACTATGAACAGCTGTAGCTCATGACCTACTTCTGTGGGCCCTGTAATGATTTCCTTCCTTCGGAGGCATCAGGAGCCGTCCTCCTGCCCTGCGAAAAAAGGGACAAATATTTTAATCCAAGCAAAATGCTGAAGCAGGTTTTGTTGGTTTCAGGGAAGAAACTCAATACAGTTCCAGTGTGGAGTGTAGACCTCAAATTGGAACCATGTGGGCTCCAGAAAGGCTTGGGGACCTTTGGGCCAGGCTGCGGCAGCCTGCCTAGGGCGGCAGCCAGACACCTGCAGAGCATCCCGGGAAAGAGGGTCCAGGGGGCTTCTGGGACCTTGGTGACACGAATCAGACAGGAACGCTTGTCCCGACCTTGTCTTCTTGGCGGGCACCAAGAAAGTCCTCAGGAAACCGTAGGTGGGCGTGTGGGCTCCTTTTTAAGCTATGGGATAGAAAAGTCACTTTAAAAAGCAATACATATATTTTTAGTATTCCCTGTACAATGCTTTTGTGTATCGAAGGTTATTATTCTTTGTTGGCTAATTTTGTTTCACAACTAAGTAGAGATGATTTTCACTCTGTGAGGGTGCTGTTTATCCAAGAACAGAAGTTGAGGTCAGCTTTGGGAATAGAATTTCAAATAAAGTATTTTAAACTAATATATTTTTTCATTATGTTAGCCAGCAACCAAGAGCGTAACACTCTCCTCTAAAGAGAAGATTTTAATTTACCTGAGTTATGCTATGGAAAAGCTAAAAGGAAATACTGTTACCATGTATACCAATAATTTAAAATATTTTGAAAAGTTTGTATTGGAAATTCTCTATGAGCGAGATTGATAAGAGTATGGGCCATTTCTAAATAAAAGGGATGATGATTTTTCCATAGTGAGAGATCAGAAATCTCATCTTTTAATTTTTAAAGACAGCTCAGAAATCTGACAACTTATGCACACATTGTCTGGTGAATAAGTGCATATTCTAAGTATTGGTAGAGGAGGAATATAGGTTTGCAAGCTGAGTTACACGTTATTTTCTGGGTGATAAGCACAGTAACTCCAGTGTGGCCATCCTAGAACCTTAAATAATAGGAAAAAACCTGACATCCTGAGGTTAGGAGCCCACAGCTACCGCCCTGAGACAGAAGCTGTTATAGAGGAAAAAGTCGGTCAATGGAAAAAGGTGACAATTCAAGGAAAATATAGGAGGTGACTGAAAGGGTTAGTTTAGCTAAAATCTTAAAGGTGCACATTTTCCCAGTTGTAACTCTCATTTTTCAGAACTCAGGACTGAACCCAGTCCTCGCCCCCACGTGCCGACATACATCCCTAACCCTTAACTAATCTATAAAAATAAGCTAGTAGACCTCATGTTTTTGCTTATTGTAAGTACGTTTCTTGGCTTATTACAAGGGAATGTATTAACTGTTGGAAATTGCATAGTCACGATGTAGCTACTACATTTGATGTTAAAAAATAAATATATTTTAAATAATTTGTCAGCAAGGATAAATTAAAAATTCTGACAGGAAAATAAGCATTAAAAATAATATTTGCATAGAAGGTCATAGAAATCTCACACTAAGAGTTCCATTCTTGCAGTATGTGATGCAGTGTTTCCCAGCACTTGGTAATGGGTGACATTCTGGGGGAGGGGTTTTCACATGCACTGGGGGGCTGCTGGATGGTGTACCTAGGCCTCTCTCTCTTCCTCTCTCTGCTCTGTTCCAAATTTATATGCATGAATCTAAGTTTTTAACCAAATCTTTGTTCTCTTTCCTCTTCAGGCTGTTTCACACTCCTGCCCACGCACCCAGCTGCACTGGGGTGGCTCTCCCTCCCTCCCTCCCCCCTCCTTCTCTCCCCCCCCACCCAGCAGCAGCACCCCAGTTCAGTGACGGGGAGAGACCCAGTGGAGCTTCCAGCCCGAAGCCAGGTGAAAGTCACATGGTGAACCCAACCTGGGGACAACTTCAGAGAGCTTCCCCCTGCGTGGAAGGTCTATTGCCCTGGGAAACACCAGCGCGACCTCAAGCACACAGCTCTGTGCAGGGCCCTCCCTCTCCAGGGGGGAAGCTGGCCCACCAAATCCAGTGGGTGTGAGTTTCTGAACAGTATAATGCCTAGACTGAAGAAATCAAAAATTCTGTAGTATGTCTTCATTAGTATGCTTAAAGACAAGGTTTACTATAGTCACCTTCCCTCCTAAAATAAAGCAATGTTTACAACACACACAAAACAAAGGGAACAGCCAATCGTGACACAGCGCGCACGTATTGGAAAGAAAAGCCCCGGATCTCAGGGAAAGCAAACACTTGGAGCAGATCCTTTCGGATTGATTTATGAACTGGGAAAGTATTTCTGATTTCTAAAAAAAAAAAAAAATGTTTTGGCCAAAATGATCAGGAGGCGATGAAGACTCGCTTCCCAGGCCCTTGCTTGCCAGCCCCGAACTGCCTGAGAACTTAAGAGAAATGCTTGATTAAAACTAGAATAAAAACCCCAGTTGCCTTCAGCAAACCCGGCACAGGGGTGGAGAAACAGTGCCAGGTTGCAGTTTAAGTAGAGTTACTTGGCTGAAAGCTCTGCTCCCTTCCTGTTTAATAATTAATTCAACTTTAAAGCCCCAAGGATCTGGACTCAGCACCCGGTTCACAAAGCAGTACAGAAACAAAATGCTTCCAGAACTGGAGGGGGGTAGAGGAAGAAAGAATCTAACATTTCAAGAGACATCACCACATGGGGCCACGAAGGGAGGTGGGGTTCAGAGGTAGAAAAACTGGAGTGGAGAAATTCAGAATAAAATAAATACACACAAAAGTGAGGTTATTCACGGCCATTGGCACCAGGACTGGGAGAGGCACAGGGAGCCGGAAGCCATCCATTCGAGAAGCGGGCCTGGTGCCCGAAGGCTGGTGGGGACCCAGAGGGTAATGGACTCGGTCTCTGGAAAAGGAGAGACCCAGCCTCTCTGCTCATTAGTCAGATCACCACACTGGAAAGGCATCAAAGGTAGGCAGTGGTCCTTCACTGTCTGTATTTCAGCCCACACCTGCCCCCAGATTCACAACTATCCCACCAGGGAATGGCCCGAGCAGGCCTTAGGGGAAGCGTGTACACACACACACACACACACACACACACACACACACTGAGCTGCATATCATCAACAATACAGAATTAGATCCTGACTGTAAACACACAGCAACAGAAGTTAGCAGGTAACCGAAGGAGCCATGCGTCTGAGGCCTGAATTATGCTTGGTGATTTTTATAAATGGTTCACTTTCCCAGCTGCTGAATCCCTGTACACACAGTAATAAACTGTGGGCGTCAAGAACAGGCAAAAAAAGCTTATCAAACCTCTCATCACACACAAGATACAAAGAAAATACACTTTCAAAATAGCCCCTCGAAGATCCACCTCCAAATACACAATCCAGCAGCAAGCCCCTTGGACAGTTCTTTTGTACACCAGGAAATCTACATATCCCAATGCATTACCAGCAATGAACAGATTAATTAAATGAAATGAAGGCCTCGGTGGCCAAAGAATGGAGAAAAGCTATTTAAACACCAAATTGTATTTACTTTCTGCTTATTATAAAGAAGACATGACATAGAAAGCGCACATATATCCTCTGAGATTGTAGTTGGGTATTTTAAAAGACATTTGTGTAATTAAATGGCCAAACCCCACAAATAATGACCTGAATTTTTTTATAATCTTTAAAAGGGGTGTTTTGAGTACTGTGTGATTATAAAAACTATATAGATTTTCTTTGTGTTTTACTCTATGTGAAAATTAGTCATAAATATATGCACCTTATGCCTCCTCTTAACACCTCTCCCACTCCTTTTTAAGAATAAGACCCCTAAAGCCCTGCCAAGGAGGCTTGAAGCCACTTTTCGGCTATCACACAATTCCAATGTGCTCTCTCTATTTCTGACACAGTGAATGTGTAACTGCTATTTTTCTCTGTCAAGTTCAATTTCAAACTAATATCCATGGTTTTTTTGTTGTTTTGTTTTTTTCAAGGCTTATAGTGGGCCTTGTGAGAAAGGACTTTTTCCTCACCTCTCTAGGCCTGTTTCCTGATATTTGAAATAGGAATTAGTGATCCCTCCACCCAGTCTGGGTACTGTGCATACTAGACAAATAGTTTGTCTCAAGTTAAGAGCAGTGAAGAGCAGCCTTTTCTCTTTTGATCATGACAACCCTGCAAGAACACCCCAAGCATATGAACACTGTACCCACTGGAGAAATCTTGAGTGCTTATGGCCCCGCTTTCTCAGTTTCAGTGGCTGTGGTTACCTGCGCTATACGGGGGCCCATCAATATTCTGTCATGGGTGGTGAAGGAAGGGAAACAGACACACAGCAGAAGAGGGAAGGTGGTGGGGAGGGAACGGAGGGGGGTGATGATCAAGATATGCAATGTACATGTTTGAAATTATCAATAAAAAGCTTTGTTTACAAATAGGTGGGCTGTTGAGAGTAGCAGTGGAGGGCTAGCAGTCAAAGGCGCGGCTTGCAAAGCCTGGGTGATTCCCCCGCACCCACATGGAGGCAGAGGCACAGAGCAGAGCCTGTGTCTGGAGTTCTGTTGCAGTGGCACGAGTCGCTGTCAGGCCCATTCTCTCCCGTTTCTGTCTTTCCAGATAAATAAGCACACATTTAAAGCGTAGCAGTGTAACCCACATAGAGACCAATCCACCCAGTGAGCTTCTTTCAGCTGGAAGGAGCCTGGACAACAGATCTGTTCAGGCGAGAACAGTTATCAATCCATTTGCTGCCTTCTCTTCTTCCTCCCTTTTTGAATGAGTTTCCGTTTTCCCTGAGGCCATGTGTTGGAGGGCACTGAGCAACGTCAACTCCAAGTGGGCCCAGCACTCATGGCAAAACCTGAAACCAAACACTCATGCACAAACAGCCAGGAGTGAGTTGGCATGGCCAGCTGTGGACCGAGGACTTCTTGGCCTTGCCCAAGTGCATCTGCCCGGGGGAGTGTGTGTGGACATGGTGGGAAGCACGCTGTGATGGAGCTCACACAGCCCACTCTAAATTGTCCAGACATGGGAAGTGCTGGATCAGCCATGTATTAAATGAGCCAGAAGTACAAGCAGCTTGCACAACTCTACATCTCTGTGGTTCCTTTAAATCACCTCGTGTTGGAGGTGGCAATGCCCAGCTCACGCCTAGCCACGATTTATACAACCCATGAGGAATTGGTGATATTAGGTAATGTGGCAGGTAAACACTGAGTGATATACCTGTGCCCTGAAACAGGGGAAAGATGTGACCCCACAATTGAAAGACTGGTCATCAAACTTGACTGCAGGGTAACCCATGCGTTTGCAAGAAGAAGTGCATTCTGCTCAGAATTCAACCACACATGGTTAAAATGTTATGACCCCAAATCAGTGGCTAAAACAGAGGAGGGTGAAGGAAAGACCCGCCTCTCTTCTGCCTCTCTGCAGACCTCCCTCCTAGTGCTTTGAGTAAGGTATACTTTGCTCGGAACTGTGGGCATGGGAGTGTGGTGAGGCAGTCTTCACCTCAGAGTCTCTTATGACAAGCGAGCTTCTCAAGGGGCAGTTGCCTCCAAGATTAGAGAAATTTATATATGCAGATCTCTTGGTAGGATTTATAGCACGCACTGACCCCCAGCAGGTGTCAGTCACTATCTGCTTTCAACCCAGGAGCCATGTAACTAGCTTTCCTAAGATGAACTTGAGACCTTTATTACTTTGTTCAAATTGCTGTGACAGTCTCACAGAGGAGGAGGAGACTGGACGAGTAAGAGATCAGCGTGTCCTCTGGTTAGTTTCTCCTGAGGCCTCATCTTGGCCTGTGGATGCTTTTTTGACCCCAAACTCATCCGGCCTACCCTACACATTTGTGCTCGAATCCCCTCTTCTATGTGGACACTGTCATGGTTTGATCCAGGTGTCCCCCACAAATAAATGAATGTGTTCTGATAGATCGATACCCAGCTGATGGCAATTCGGGAATTAGAACCTCACTAGAGCTGTGTTGTCAGGGGCGGGCTTATGGGGTTATAAGCCAGCTTCCCCTTGCCAGTGTTTGGCACACCTTCCTGCCGCTGTTTGCAGTGCTGTGGCAGAGGTGATGTCCACCCTCTGCTCATGCCATCGTTTTCCCTGCCAGGATGGAGTCTCCCCTTGAGTCCGGAAGCCAAATAAACCCATTCCTCCACAAGCCGCTTTTGTTTGGGTTCTTTCTGCGCAGCAACTAGAAAGCTGACCACAACAGACACCAAATATACTGGAATAGACCTACTTCAACCTTAATCGCCTTTGAAAAGACCTGTCCCCAAATACAGTTGAATTCTGATTTATTGCAGGTTAAAAAAAATCAACATGAGTTTTGGGCAAATCTAAGCCATGATGGTCTCCATATCAGTAACAGCATGGCTTCCATGAGTAATTCAAAATAACAGAAGGTCAGATATGTTTAACAAAAGCGTGGAAAAGCAGACTCCAGTGAGACTGCTCTCTCTGAGAGCCCCTTAGTGAAGAACAGACTCACGGGCTGCAGCTAAGTTAAAATCAAACAAAAGTGAGGGCTAGTATAAAGCAACTGAGCTGAGTCAGTAGAGTATGCTTATCGATTCAACTCGGAAAGCTTTGATAACATAAGGCAACAGGAATCTGCCTGGGCTTCATGTAGGCCAGGAGGCAGCTGATGAACTGCCCTGGTCCTTGGCTGACTTGGTCCAGGTCTGAAAGTTATGATCTATCCACTTCTGAGAAGAAAATCGATGTTTCACAAATTCAGTTCTCCCATCCAAGCATTAACCAGGCCCGACCCTGCTTAGCTTCCTTCCGAGGTCAGACGACATGGAATGTGTGCAGGGCGCTATGGCCATAGACTCGAAAGCACAGTTTCAGAGACTGATGGAGTCACCCTCTTTCCTCAGTCTTCCTGCACCACATGCACATGGCTGTGTCACCCCTGCCATTGTTCAAGAGAGGGCTATCTGGTTAACTATCCAGTTTTCATTTTTAAATTTTATTTTAACTCAGTAACTTTAGATCACGTTTATATTCATTTCCAATGGGTCTCTATTGAGTTCTGTTAGACTCTCATTTGGGGACTTGCTAAATATGCCTTCTTCCCCAGGCGTGTTCTTGAACAGCATATAATTTCATTAGATATTGTCACCACATTGCTTGAGCATGAAGCTTTCAAAGAAAATTAAAGTGAAAAAACAAGATCTGCTATTGGTTATTAACTCCGCCTCAGGGTGACTTCTCTTCAGGGGCGATTAAGTAGCAGCTCTGGGCTGTTAAGTTTAGTGGCTTTACTTGTAGGTGGCACATTCTTCCTCAAGGACAACTTCAGCTCACATCTGCTGTGACACTCCACGGTGGTGCTGAGGTGGCCCCTGCACCCTGGGTCTGGTTTGAAATGGTAGGTAAGACCCTGTCTATGTGCTCTGACCTTCCTTCCTTAAGAAACCACTTTTGCATTACCAGGTAAGTGCCCTTTCCATGGGATTCCCATGGAACGCTGGGGACATCCTGTGGTCAGTATGGTTTAAGGCAGCCTTTCTCAGCAAGGATCTCAGAGAATAAAAAAGTGTCCCACAAAAATCTTAGTTTGCGCTGCAAGACTAAACAAGGGGGAGAGAAGCAAACGAAAAAGGAAATCCAAGAGAAAAGGGCACATTCTTGTTCCCTGCCAGCTTCTCAGTAGAAGCATCCCTCAGGAGCCCTGGGATTCTTCATTGACTGCTCATTGAGAAAAGCAAGAGGAGGCCTGCCCTGCGGCTGAGCGGCTCTGGAGCCTACCTGGTTCTCTCCATCTGCTGGTCCCTTGGCTCAACTCCTGGTCCTCGCAGGAGCCCGGAGTCTGTGAAACAGGGCCCAGCACGGCTTAGCGGGAAGCAGCGGGCAGCCTGGCAGTTTTACACCACAGCTGCACCAGTGACACTAAATTGAAGCCGTTTAGTTGTAAAGGCGATATTGCACTTGACGGTCTCCCTTGGCAAAGCACTGAGCCACCCGCACTGAGCAGAGGCCAAGACAAGGAACCTGGGGAGAAAGGCAGACTCCGGAGAAGGAAGGGCCGCCCTTGTCAGTCACTTAGCGTCCAGAGTGCTGCGCTCTTGAACGCCCGAGAGCAGGCAGTGGTGGCTGCTCTTCTTCTGTTTATTAAAAACGGATGGGAGCACTTGACAGAAAAATCAAACTTCTGGTCATGGCTCATTAATCCCTGTTGTATCTGTCAGGGGGATGTGCTCCGAGTTCCAACAAGCCTCTGGAAGCAAGGACGCTGCTGAGCTGGGGGATTTTCTCTAACTTTGAATGGGGAAAGGCAAGCCAATCATCTCCAAGGGGCCCATTTGCAACCCACCTCGTGAGTTTAGTGGTCACTGAATACATGCGAGTTGGTTTAAGAGAAAAGTAAGGATGGTTAATAACCTCGTGGCTGATCTTTACCAAAGATCTTTAAATTTTTTGGTGTGTGTGAGTGAGGGCACACATGCCATTGCCCGTGTGTGGAGGCCAGAGGCTAATTCTAGATCAGTCCTCATCTTCCGCAGGTCTCTCCTTCTGGTCCTTTGCCCACTGACTCTCGGTCTTTCAGGAAGGTCTCCTGTCTCCACCTTCCGTCTGACCACTGGCTGTTAGAATTACAAAAGCCCTCTGTGGGTTCCACACTCAAGCACTCCCTCTTGCAAGGCAACTGCTGTAAACCCACAGAGCCATCTCGGCAGCCCCTTGTCACAAAGCTTTCCTCAGGGGAATGAGAAGGTAAGATGAGTGAGAATACACTGCTGGTGTTCTCCTTAGGAAACCCCTGGCTCGTGGAGACAGATCTTGGAAGGGAGCCTGCAGAGTCCTTAGATGAGCCTATGGTCACTCAAGTGAAGCCTTGTATCAAATAATCACTAGCCTCCTTGGCTGGATATGGAGACAAGACCTCCCTCAACCTAGGCTGTTTCCATCAACCCAGAAGACCCGGCCAGCATCTTCCAGCCCCTCTCTTGGGAACAATTACCATTTGTAAGAAAACACAGATGTCAAAGCCTTTGCTTCAGGCCTGTGGCATCACCACAGTTAATCAAGACCACTGGTCCATGAGAAAGATCACAGGGCAAGTGGAAAGGTTTGTTTTTTTTTTCTTCTTCTCATTCAGGCTACTGAGAGGTTTAAGGGCTATGTTTCTGAACCCCCCCCCCAAAGTCCCTCCTTGTGTGTGAAAGTATTAAGGACACTTATTTAGCTCAGTCCTCACAGGAGTTTATAAGAATTAAATAATAATGTGCGCATCGCTTACACACACAGCACCTGTCTGTCAGCAGTTGCGGTTCTGTGAGCACCACGGGCATCCTCGTCCGTCTTCCCAGAGAGAAGTGTCGGCTCTAAATCATGCTCTTTCCCCAGCAGTCCCAAGCTACATGCCAGGAGCACTCTGGCCAGGGGAAGGGTTGTTTGTATGTTTGTTTGTTTGTTTTTTGAAGGGGCCTGTTGGCCCATCTCGCTCCACTGGTTGAATTTATACTTCTGTACTCCATTCTGGGCTGGGTGTGTGACAGACACAGAAAAGTGAAATGCCAGCTCTGTACTCAATAAGTGTAAATCTAATCCATGTTAGTGCATACAGGAAATTCTCTGAGCAGGCAATCTTAAATCAGGAGCTTTAAAGTAAAGTAAGTAAAGTCTCCAAAGGAAGCCTAGGGCTGAGGGAACAACCCAGAAAGAACAGGGAATTGAAGTGAGCACCTGCTACCCATTTGAGCTCAGGATTAGCGGGAGTCCTGCCTTCCAGCACTTGCACAGAGGCCAGGACTTCCTGGTTCTTATTTAGAAACACACATAGTGGGTCCTTCCTTCTGCTTCATGTTCTCCACCTCTGGAGAAGTGAAACCAAATCGAGCCTGGCTCAGGTAGAAGGGAAACAATCGAATGATCTTTTCTTCATCTAGGACCTAAACTCCAATAAATTCTCAAAATAATCACTGCACAACCATAATGGTAAGTAAAAATCTCAATGCCAGATCTAGCAGGAGATGCCCAGAGAGCCTGGTTTCTCCAACAGGGAACCTGTGTTCCAGCCTCAAGGAGCTCTGTATGCACAAATGGCCTGGAGTGAGGTAGCATATGTGAAGGGACCACTGTGGCTTGGAGGTGCCCTGAGTGTATGCCCGTGGTCATTATGTGGCAGAGTGCAGATGGAAACTCCTTAGAGTGGACCCCAGCGGAAGGTGGTTAGGTCATGGGAGCACAGCCACTGGAGAGATTTCTGCAGGTCTCAGGAGTGAGTTCTCAATAAAGCAGGGTCACTGCACTTGTCCCCATCTGTGCATGGTTAGGTCCTTTTCTCCACTGACTGGGATGCAACCAGGATGTTTGCTATCAACCAAGTAGGTGGTGCCACCTGATCTTGGCCTTTCAGCCTCAAAATGTAAGAACTTCTTTTCTTTAGAAGGTACTAAGAGTCATGTATTCTGTTACAGTAACACAAAATGGACAAATATAATGACATATGTGAAAAGACAGGAAAGAAGACAGCATTCTCTTGAGACTAGTGAGGAAAGCTTTCTAGCAAAGCATTTTGTTTTAATTGAATCTTGCAAGACTTGTGTGATATATGTGCTATCTAGAGACTGTTTCAAGTTGAGTAGTTAGCAGAGCCGAGGCTCAGGACTAAGACAGTACAGCAGTTATATGGGGAGGAATACTAGTCAACCTACAAAGAACCTTCTGGAAATCTCTGGTTGGAAAGCATATCATGGAATGCTTTGCACGCAAACTCTTATTCTGCTTGCTAATCTTGTGGAAATCAGTTCATTCTATGAGACAAGGTGCATCGAGATTTGGGAATCTAATTAACCCTGTGGCTTTTATTTATGCTGTCATTGAACCCTGTTTGTCCCTTCTTTTCTCACAGGGCCAGAGCACTTGAGTCCCAGGACTGTGGACAGCAGCTTCGTAAAGGAGCATCGTGGCTGTGAGCCGGATTTTCAATTTTTATTAGCATTTCTTATTTGCCCACAGCCTGATTTCTTTTAGGCTGGGCATAATTTGCATGATTGAGTTAATCCAAGTGTGAAATGCAGTAGGGACCGATTCAATGGGTGGCCAGAAAGGCAGCATTATTAGGACATAAAAGAGATGGAGTGAGGTTCTGCCCCCACAAGTCCAGGTGCAGAGAGTACAATGGGACACTCACACCGATCACGATCACGGGGTGGAAGAACTCTCCGAGAGGGAGCTGTCTGTGCTCAGCACAAGAATGCATTTTTCAAGACCCTGCTTCTTAGGTTAGGTGTTCTACTTGAGATGGGCAGAAACCATCCACCTGGTATCATAATCCCCTAGCCTTACCCTGATGACACTCCCTATATAGGGTTACAAAACAGTGATGGAGCATCTCCATATGCCCACCCTCTCTTTCTCTGTAACTTTGTTTCTTCTGCTGATTGAAGAATTCAAAGGCAGGAATGTGTTTATTTCAGAGTAAGATGGAAACAAAGTAGAAAGAAAGCAGCTCCTCTGTGAGGAGGGGTTTCCAGAGCTGGAGCCCCAAGGTTCCCTGGGGATGGAACTTTTATTGAGTGGGGAAGCCTGCCCATCCAGAGTCAGTGGTGGGCTTAGATGAAAGTGAAGGCCCTGGCTGGTCCATGGCACAACCAGTCCTGCACAGGTCCCAGAAAGCCCTCAGAGCCAGCCCACCAAGCCAGCCAAACAGCAGGAAAATTCACTGAAGCTGGCCAGGAAGAAGGAAGTGGGGTCACACCTTTTACTGTAGCATTTATTGAGGGCCTTCTTTCCCTGTCTGTCTGCCTAGCTCCTGCAGTGTTCAGCACCCCTGCATTCTGTTCACACCGCCAGCTAACGCAGGAGCAGCAAACACTTCTCCTTACTGACAAGCCTCCCTGACCCCTACTCTCCCACCCCCTCACATGGAGCCCAGGTATGATCCAGGCAAGCGTGTCAACTTCCCTTCCCCTAGCTTTTCTTAGGGAAGCACTATGAGCTTTAAGCCCAGTGGACATGTTTCCGACTGCTGACTGGCCGTTGTGGGAACTTGTCTGCTTTCTTTTGCTATAGCTGAATATCACAGCCTGGGCAGCTGATAGAGAAAGCCAGTGCATTCAGCTCATAGTTCTGGAATTCACCAGCATGGCCTGGGCTCTGCTTAGTGCCTGGTGAGGTCCTTCTGGCCTCGCCTACTATAAGTAGGCTAGCTTGGGCTTCTCTCTTATGAATGCCCTTGGATTGGCCTTGCTCTTTTGACACCATTTGACTCCAATTACCTTCCACCGGTCACACCTCCAAACAGCAGTCTGATTACATTAACACCTTCTTAAGACTTCACAATATGGATTAGATTTCCACAAGGCATTTGGTGGAACCATTTCAGCCACAGCAACGCCCATGGGAGCCAGTTACCCCTGCTCTAGGAAACCAGTGGAGGACTCTGTTTATACTGAAAATATTCCAAGAGTTTTTAAATCTTTAAATCAACCAAGCCATGTGACATGTCAAATTTCATGTTTGGAAAAGACCAATAAAGGACATTTGGGGACAAGGAAAAGAAGAAAGAGGAAAGAGAGCGGCGGAGTGGAGCTTTAATCACTTGCTACTGATGGGTTCTGTCAACTTCATAGGGTTTTAGCCCTTTCTCTCTCTCCCAGGCTTCCTCTGTCTGAATATGCCTGTCCTCCAACTCACAAGACTTTACCTCAAAGCTGTCAACATATCATTCCACACAGGGAAGACAGTAGGAGACACACACACACACACACACACACACACACACACACACACACACACAACAGTATGACCACAGACACGAAGTATGGGGTTACCCACAGTCATAAATGGAATGCTAAGCAGTAAGTGTGTGACGGGTCATGAAGCTCCAGAGACACACCCCCCCGAGTGGGAGGTGTCTATCTAGAGCTAAAACCTAGGTGTGAAAACTGATTGGTGAGATATGAACCAATCAGCTGTCTCTCTGACTCACCTGGGGAAAACTTAAATTAAGTTTCCTAGAGAAAAGCGCTCTCTTCCCCACATGGCAGGCTGACAAACGGACCTCTGACTCCCCAGGGACCGGTAAGGTCTCCCCAGCCCCCACCACAGCCTGTGGTGAGGGGCTGGATTTCTCTTCCACACGAAGAATCTTCTCATGATCTTTCTCCTTTCTGCTTGTTTAGCTAAACAACGTAAGTTCTGTTAAACTCTCCACGTTTTTCTCCCCACACTGGTGGCTGGAGAACTCCATAACTCCCCATGTTCCCTTAAATAATAAAGCCTCCTACTATACCTTACTATCTTGTTGTCTATGATTTTAATTCTTTAACTTTGTAGACAAGAACTTGGGTACTTCTTAAACTTTGGGGTGCATTGGAATTTTTGCTGGGTGTTATCTAAATTCTAACCCCCAGCTCTCCCCACAAGTGAGGTAACAGAATTTGGCATCTTGGTTTTATGTTTTTAAATTTAATCCACAGAAAAGCCTGGCTTCTATATAAGTTCTGTTTCCCCCTTTCCTGAGATGCAAGTAAATAGTTGAACTTCCTGTCTGACTGTGATTGGATTATCAAAACTACCTGAAGCTAGCTGCAAAATGCTTTAGCAAGATTCAATTTCTTCCTTTATAAAGGGTTAACCCTCAACTTCTGGGTAGAGGAAAGGAATACAAATACATGTTTCAGGACATGTAAGAGGAAGTTTTTATATTATGCACTGGCTAATTTTCAGTTGAAATGTTACTTGGCAAGCTCAGGTCTGAGGGTCAGTTTTGGGCTGTGATAGGCTATGAGATAAGTCATGGTTCACATCAGGAGAGCCACGGAATCTGGACTTCCTGGCTTTCCTGGACTCTGCTCTGTGCTCCTCACTCAGCATAGCCTCAGTTTGACCTGTGGATTTCAAGTTAGTATGGTCCTTGCATTTTCAGTAGAAAGGACTGGATGAAGGGCAGCTCTTCCTGGGACAATGAGGTAAACTCAGATCTATAAATGTTAAGGAAAAAGAAATTTGCAACTCCTCTGCCTGCTGCAGTGGATAGAGGAGTTTTGTAGTAAAATATTGCTTTTCTTTTTAAAATAATCTTACTTTTTGCGACAAAAGTACTAAGAGTCCCGTGTGGTGGCACAAATCTTTAGTCCCAGCTGGGGCTCCACAGAGTGAGCTCTGCATTAGTTTAGGCTAGAGTAAAACCCTACTCTCCACCCCTTCAGAGAGAGAGAGAGAGAGAGAGAGAGAGAGAGAGAGAGAGAGAGAGCTAAGCCATGAGCCCCATGTGTTCGTACCCCAATTTCAAGGATGATCTAGAAGACACCAAACATCTGCACCCCACTCACCACACACCCTCTAACTCACACTGGATTTTAAAATCGTGGCAATCCCTCCCTTCCCCAGCATAAAATTCACCCAACTAAAGACTTCCAAGTGTACAGCACCATATTGCAAACCATCTGCACTCTGCTTCGAGTCAGATCCCAGGATGCTGCTTCCACGCCCACCAAACAACTTCCCACCTCCTCTTCCCCTCAGGCCCTGGCAGCCTCGCTCGCTCACTCGGTTCTCTGTTTCTGTGAGTTTGATTACTTTAGATAAACTTGTAGATGTGGAATTGTGCAGTGCTTGTCTTTTTGTGGCTGGCTTATTTTGTTTAGGAAAACGTCCTGAAGGTTCTTGTTATAGCTTGTGACAGGCTTCCTTCTTTTCAAAACCTGAATAATATTTCATTTTATATGCATAGCATGCTTTCCTTATCTATTCATTGGTCAATGGGCTGCTTACATTTTTTGGACATTATGAATAATTCTGCAATAATTGTGAGTGTACAGGCTGTAGAGATAGCTCAGCAGTTACGTGCACTTCCGGAGTAAACATGAAGGCCTGAGGGGACCTGAGACTTCCTGAGTTCAAATCTCCAGAACCCACATTAAACAGCTAGGCATGGCTGCACACTATAATCTCAGTCCTACGGGGAATAGAGACCTGGGACTCATGAGAGCTCGCTCTCTCTCTCTCTCTCTCTCTCTCTCTCTCTCTCTCTCTCTCTCTCACACACACACACACACACACACACACACAAACAGCAAGCTTTAGGATCATCAAGAGTCTCTGGCTCAAATAAGAATGGGCTTTTCTACTTCTCCTTCTTCTTCTTTTTTTGGTTTTGTTTTGTTTTGTCTTTTTGAGGCAGGGACTGTCCCTAGCTCAGGCTGACCTGTAATCTACTATGTCGTCTCAGGGTGGCCTGGAACTCATAATCATCCTCCTACTTCTGCCTCCCTAGTCCTGGGATCAAAGGCATGTACCACCATGCCCGGGTAGTTCTGTAGTTCTTTTGTCTTGTCTTTTAAAGTTCATCAATCCTATTTTTTCCACATCCTCTCCAGCATTTATTGTCATTCGTTTTCTTGATGGTGGCCATTCTGACAGGAGTGAGATGGAATCTCAGGTAGTTTTAATTTGCATTTCCCTGATTGCTAAG
>PVHP010029891.1:0-21998 GCA_004024765.1 Zapus hudsonius
CACACACCGCTACCTGTCCAACATGAGCCTGATGCCCTCTTCCCTCCGGACAGACAACCGGACCTACCACTTCCAGGCCGAGGATGAGCGCGAGTGTGAGGCGTGAGTGCCCCCTCTGGGCCAGCCTGGTGTGGGGCAGGGAGCCTGGTTCAGGCCCAGCCTCCCATTCCCACCTCCACCTGTGCAGATGGGTGTCCGTGCTGCAAAACAGCAAGGACCAAGCCTTGAGCAGCGCGTTCCTTGGGGAGCCCAGCAGCAGCCCCGGGTCCTGGGGTGACACAGAGCCCCAGGACCTCACGAAGCTCCTCATCGCCGAAGTGAAGAGCAGGCCGGGAAACAGCCAGTGCTGCGACTGTGGGGCTTCAGGTCGGTGTGTGGTGGGGGAGGAGTAGGGGGATGGAAGTATGGAGGTGAGAGAGATGGAGGATGGAGGGCCGGGAGAGTAGGGGAATGGAGGGATGGAGAGTGGGAGGGATGGAGGATAGAGGGATGAAGGGTGGGATCCCGTCTCCAGGCTCCAGCCTTGCCCTTCCGCAGACCCCACGTGGCTCAGCACCAACCTGGGCGTGCTCACTTGCATCCAGTGCTCCGGTGTCCACCGCGAGCTGGGCGTGCGGTTCTCGCGCATACAGTCCCTCACCTTGGACCTGCTGGGACCCTCGGAGCTGCTGGTGAGGGCGGGGCCGGAGGGAAGCCTGGGGGTGTGGCTTACCCTGGGGAGGGGCTTGAGAGCCAAGCTGTCGAGATAGTGCATCCGGAAGAGGTGCCGGGCCTTGATGGAAGAGCCCAATTCAAGAGATCCCACAGCCTTCCTGACACCGGATCTTACCCCCTGCCTCCAGCTGGCCTTGAACATTGGAAATTCTCACTTCAACGAGGTCATGGAGGCCCAGCTGCCCTCCCAAGGCTTCCCTAAACCTTCTGCCGAGAGTGAAATGTAAGGAGATGCTCAGAAAGGGGGATATGGAGATTGTGGTGTGGAGAGGGGACCCTCCTACCTCGATGTCTCCAGGAAACCCCGGAGGGATGCTTTCTGGGGGACCTCTGGGTGGAAACACTTCTTTGAGGAACACTTTGGTTTTGGTAGGAGCACCCGCAGGGACTACATTGTAGCCAAGTATGTGGAACACAGATTTGCTCGTCGGGCCAAACCTGAGCCCCAGAAACTCCAGACAGCCATCTGCAGCAGGGACCTCCTGTCGGTGTTAGAGGCTTTCGCCAGTGGGCAGGACTTTGGGCAGCTGCTGCCAGGGCCCGATGGGCAGGTGAGAGCCCCTGCCAGGGCCACTTATGACTCACCTCCACTTACTCCTCAGCTCTTCTCCAGGACCAGCCATCACCACCACTCCCATGCCTCACCTCTGCCATGTGGTCAAATCTCACATACCAAATGGGAAAGATTTAGCCAAGCAGACATGGGCCAGAGTACAGGTTTTGTCTCTTCTTGGCTGTAAGACCGAGGGCAGTTAGCTAATTTCTGTGTTTCTCATCTCCTCATCAGTAAGATGGGTTGACACACACACACACACACACACACACACACACACACACACACACACACACAGAAGAATGCCAGGACCTTTTGCCATTGCAAGCAAACACCAGACATATGTGCCACTTTGTGTAACTGGCTTTACATCAGTACTGGGAACTGATCCCAGCCCATCAGGCAAGTACCTTTAGATGCTCAGCTATCCAGCCTGAGAATGGCACTTCTGATTAGAGTAGGGAAGTCCACTGTATTGGCTGTTCTGGAGTTAAATGCTATGTTTGAAGGAGGAAAGATTTCAGAAGCATTGGAAGACCCAATCAGCAGAGGTTTCTGACTGATTAAAAATTGAATATCCTAGCCAGATGTGGTGATGCACACTTTTAATCCCAGCACTTGGGAGTCAGAGGTAGGAGGATCACCTTGAGATTGAGACCAACCTGAGACCTACATAGTGAGTTCCCGGTCAGCCTGGGCTAGAGCAAGACCCTACCTTGAAAAACCAAACAAAATATTGGATGTCATGGGCTAGAAAGATGGCTCAGTGGTTAAGGCACTTGCTTGCAAAGCCTGATGCCCTGGGTTCAATAACCCAGTACCCAAGTAAAGCCAGATGCACAGTTGCACAATGTGGCACATGAATCTGGAGTTTGCAGTGGCAAGAGGCCCTGGGGCGCCCCACATTTTCTCTCTCCTTACCAGTAAATAAAAATATTCAGAAATAAAATAAAAATTGGATGCCCTGGGGGTGGGGTTTATATCTCTGTGTTGTCTGTGAAATCTTGGCAGTTCACTGGACAGTGAGCACATAGCACTTAAAGTGAGGTGAAAATCTGGACCAGCCAGTGCATGAGCATAGTAGAAAGCCTGAGGCCATGGAGGCCTAGTCAGGGAAGTGAGCTCAGAAAGGATCCTGGGCCAAACCCCGACTTGGGAACTCATTCTCCCAATGGGGAAAACAAGCAGGCAATCAAGCCTTCCCACTCTTCCCTAACCCTTCTTTCCATCTCATTTCTCGGGATTTCTGGACTCTTTGTCCAGAGGTTCCAGGGCAGCAAAAGTCCAAGAGGGCAGTATTGGGTTGGTGGCAGGTGATGGAAAAGTCAGGTATGGATATGTATTCAGGCACCTGGAGAACTCGCCCTGCACTTGGCCATCAGAGTTGCCAGCCAAGCCTCCCTGCCCCTGGTGGACTTCATCATCCAGAATTGGTGAGAGCCATTCCCTCCTCTTCTCCCACTCACTTCTTCCCTCCCCCTCTTGCTATGGGACTTTTAACCCCTTCATCTCTCTGTTCTCCATTCTCCTTCCTGAACCCTGCCCCTGAGCCTCGGATCTCCTTCCCTAGTGGTCATCTGGATGCCAAGGCTACAGAGGGGAACACAGCCTTGCACTGTGCTGCACTCCACGGACAGCTCGATTGCCTCAAGCTGCTGCTGAAAGGGCGAGCTCCAGTGGGCGCAGGTGCATTCCAACACCTCCTCCAGACCCCTTTCCAACTGTCCCCTTAGGGGGCCAAGAGCACTGACAGCAAGCATGAGCTTTTCAGGCACTCTTGGTTCTAATCCTGGCTTGTTTCTGATGGCCTCTGTGACCTGGGATGGTCATCATTCACTTCTTGAGCCTCAGCTTCCTGGTCTATAAAGTGGGAACAATACCATGGATCTAGGAGGCCTGCCAAAAGAATAAAACAAAATAGTTCTACTGAAGGTGCCTAGCCAAGTAGACACTAGCAGAGTCTGAGCAAGAGTGATTGTAATTTCTATACCCCTTATTGTGCAACCTGTGCCTGGTCCCCAGACAGGCATTCTACACTTATTAATTAATCCCCACAACTCCGTCAGATAGTTTCAAGTATCATATTCACTTTATAGGTGAGATAATTAGGCTTTGGGAGACTTAAGTTATCTGCTTAAGGTCACACAGTTAGTGACAAAGCCAAGATTCATACCCAGACAGTCTTTGTCACAGACCCATCTTAAAGCTGTCATAACTCCTTGACTCTGACCATGACACCTGACCTTTTGCCCCCCTCGCAGTGAATGAGGTGGGAGAGACAGCTTTGGACATAGCCAGGAGAATGCAGCATAAGGAGTGTGAAGAGCTGGTGAGTCTGAGGGTGGAGGCTGCCCTCTGACCCTTCCTCCTCCCTGCTGGTCCTCTGACCTGGTGAGCCTTTGCTTTGGGCAGCTGGAACAGGCGCAGGCAGGGACCCTCACCTTCCCTCTCCACTTGGACTACCCATGGGGACTCTCCATGGAGCCTGGCTCTGACAGCGAGGAGGATGAGGAGGAGAAGGTAAGCCAAGCCCCTGCCCCTCTGGATGGTGCCAGGCAAGAGCTGGGTGTGGGCCTGTTGTGAGGAGAGGCAGAATGAGCAGAGAAAACAGGCTGTCCTTACCTCATAGCGCTGCCCTGTGAAGCCCCCAGCCCAGGCCCGCTGGGCCAGTGGGAGGCTGGACATCAGCAACAAGACCTATGAGACCGTTACCAGCCTGGGACCAGCCACCCCTCAGAGCCAGAATGAAGACTGCCCCCCACCCCTGCCAGTCAAAAACACTTCTCGGACCATAGCCCAAGGGCGAACAGGACATGCCAGTGGAGGTATAGTTGGCTTCCCAGAAAAATGCTCACCATGCCATTTATTGAGGGTCTGATCTGCAGGGCACTGAGCTGAGTGGAGCTAGGCATGGTGGCACATGCCTGGAATCCCAGCACTTAGGAGGTTCAAGGAGTAGGAGTTCAAGGTTGTCCTCAGCTATGTAGTGAGTTTGAGGCCAGCCTAGGCTTCATGAGTACCTTCATGAGTGGCAAGTCCTTACTGTCCTCACAGTTGCCTCACAGGGAATTGTCATCCTTCCACCCTCAGGTAAAGGAACCCACATTAAGTGATATGTTTAAGCTGCCACAGCTGATAAGCCTCTGTGGTGGGAGACAAACCTAGCTCTGTCTTTTTCATTCTTCAGTGCTTTACTTAAAATGAGAGCCAAATCCCAGCACTAGGGAGGTAGAGGTAGGAGGATTGCCAAGAGTTCAAGGCCACCCTGAGACTACATATGAATTCCAGGTCAGCCTGGGCTAGAGCGAAACCTTACCTTGAAAAACCAAAAAAAAAAAAAAAAAGTTTGAGTTTATGAAGCATCCCCCATGTCCTGAGCTCCTGGGGGCCACCAAGACCCAGTCTAGAAGAGATAGACTGGCATGTGATGGGTGCTAATCCAGCAGGAAAGGATTCTACCCTCTGCTGACTGGCTGGACTCAGGCCTGTTTGTTGCATGAATCAAGCTTGTTTCTGGAGACAAGGGGAAGGAGGGAGGTCGGGCTCTGTTGGAGCTGGGGGTGGGTTAAGAACCAAAGCAAAGCGAGCCAGCTGGTTGGAGGAGCATATTGGAGGGGCTGGGGAGAGAACCATGATGGATCCTAGAGATCAAGGTCAGTTTAGACACCGAGCACAGAGAAATCTTCCCACTTACTTACCACAGGGGAATGAGCAAAACAGGCTTTATTGCTTTTGGTTGCAGATCGGTCAGATGTTCCCAGCCTGAGTTCAGAGTCCCCTGAGGCCTCTGAGATCCTGGGAAGCCCAGCCTCCTCCTCTTCCTCCAGCTTCACTAGCTCTGTGGAGCTTGGGGGGCCCAGTCAAGCCCAGCCGAACCCTGAAGAAGGCACCTCCCGACCTGGCCTGGTATCTACTACCACCCCTGCTGAGGTGTATCTCCCCGTGAGGTTCAGGTTGGTGAAGGCTCAGCTCTGCAACCTGGGCAAGATTTCTTCCTCACCTCTGAGGAAGCCTCAAGCCTGGACTCTGAGACCCATTCCATAGGCAAGATGCTAGACTTGGGTGGAGGGTAGCTGACCTCTTCCTTCATCGCCACCCTACTCCCAAGTCTGGCCAGGGGAGCCAGGAAGGAGCCTGGGATCCTGTGCTGAGGTTAGTGAGAAGAGGCTCAGCTCCACCTGCATGGCCCGTTCTGGGCTCTCTGCGTAATCACTGCCTAGAACTCTCACCCAGGATCCAGCTGGCTCTCTTCCTTGCCCATTCTTTTTCTCAAATTTGGGGAGAACTGTACTTGGGAAAATCCCTAGAGCTCTCTGGGAGTCATTTTTAGATCTTTAGGGCCTGTGATGGACCCAGCCTAATGAACTCTGCCCCCCTCCATCCTCAGCCCCCAACCTTGCTGTCTCTCTGAATCCTTTCTCCTCACTTTGAGGGGCTCTGAGAAGCGGGGTGATGATGGTCTTCCTTGCCTTCCAGCTCAGAGAGCACTCGCTCCTATCGTCGGGGAGGTCGGAGTCTGGAAGACAGTCCCTCTGCCCGGCAGTCTCTGCCCAGAAGAAACATTCCGGTAGGAGTTCTGGACTGTGGTTTGAGGGGCAGTGGAAGGTTCTGGGTTGCAGAGTTGGTCAAGAGCAGGAATAGGGATGGGAAAATGGCTCAGCTGGTAATGTGCTTGCTTTGCAAACACGAGGGTTTGAATTCGTTCCTCAGAACCCACATTAAAAAAGTTAGATGTGGGGCTGGAGAGATGGCTCAGCGGTTAAGGCACTTGCCTCTAGTGCCTAAGGCCATGGGTTCAATTCCCCAGGTCCCACATAAGCCACACCCACAAGGTGGTGGCCCTGGTGTACTCTCTCTCTCTCTCTCTCTCTCTCTCTCTCTCTGTATCTCTCTGCTTGAAAATGAATAAATAAAATAAAATAAATATTTTTAAAAAAAAGTTAGATGTGGGCTGGGGAGATGGCTCAGTGGTTAAGACGCCCCAGTACCCACATACACTGGGTGCACAAAGTGGCACATGCATCTGGAGTTTGTTTGCAGTGGCAAGAGGCCCTGTGCACCCACTGTCTCTCTGTCTGTTTTGATTTGTTTTTTAGGTTTTTCGAGATAGGGTCTCGCTCTAGCCCAGGCTGACCTGGAATTTACTCGGGAGTCTCAGGCTGGCCTCGAACTCACAGCGATCCTCCTACCTCTGCCTCCCAGTGCTGGGATTAAAGGCGTGTGCCACCATGCCCGGCTCTCTGTCTGTGTCTCTCTGCTTGCAAATAAATAATTTTTTTTAAACTAGATGTGCCGGGTGTGGTGGCACATGCCTTTAATTCCAGCACTTGGGAGGCAGAGGTAGGAGAATCACTGTGAGTTTGAGGCCAGCCTCAACTACATAGTGAATTCCAGGGGCTAGAATGAGACCCTACCTTGAAAAACAAACAAAAAAGCTAGATGTATGATGGGAATACCGGTTGGCCCAAAGCCACCACTGGGCCAGTTCCTGCCCTGGTACTGCTCCTCCCTCCCCAGCCCCAGCCCAGGGCTGTGTGAAGCTGTGCAAGCCAGCTGTAGGGACAGCAGAGTGACAGCCCAAGCTGTACCCATGTCCCAGGGGAGGACCAGCAAGGCTGTATTCGCTCTACCTGATAATCACTAAGAGAAGGTACCACCACCTTCTTGTAGAAGAGGCAGGTTAGGGAGGACTGAGTCAGCCTCACTTTCCCCTTGTACAGAAGACTCCTGGAGTCCATGGGGGACTTCCAAGTCCTGGGCATAGAAGGATGGGGCAAGGACAGGGCAAGAGTTGTCAACTGGAGATGGAACTCAGTAGAACATTGGTCTAGCATGCAATTTTGGGTTTGATCCCCAGAATCACATAAACCAGGCAGCTCATACCTGTAATTCCAGTACTTGGGAGGTGGAGGCAGGAGGATCAGGAGTTCAAGGACAGCCTTTCTTTACACAGTGAGTGAAGCTAGCCTGGTATTCAGGAGACTCTATCACAAAAACAAACAAAAGTGTCATCCTTTGTCTGGCTTCTCCCTGCCGTATCAGCCTTCACCACGTGCACTTGTCCATTTGTCCTGGCATGTGCCAGTGGGCACAGATCAGAGTCTATGGGAAGGTAGTCTCTTGTGTTCCTGGACCCCTAGGGATTCGTCAGGGGTGGCATTGGTGGCAGAGGCAGAAACTGGGTATGTGAGGAGTCAGCCGCTCACCCTAATCAAGCACCAGGCACCAGTCTGCATCCATCGCCAGGCTCCACTGTTGCCCTGAGGACCAGGTCACTGTAATCTACACTTAGCTGATATCTTTGTGGTGTGTGTGATAGCTAACAAGAGCTCAGGCTTTGGAGAGAGGTCTCCCAACAATGATCTTACCTTTTTTTTTTTTTTTTTCAAAGTAGGGTCTTGCTCTAGCCCAGGCTGACCTGGAATTTACTATGTACATTCAGGGTGGCCTCAAACACACAGTAGGCCTCCTACCTCTGCCTTCCTAGTGCTGGGATTAAAGGCATGTACCACCAGGCTTAGCCTTTTTTTTAATGAAAAAAAGAGGCAGAGAGAGAGAGAGAGAGAGAGAGAGAGAGAGAGAGAGAGAGAGAGAGAGAGAGAAAGGAAGAAAGAGAGAGAATGGGCACACCAGGGCCTCCAGCCACTGTAAACAAACTCCAGATACTTGCGCCACCTTGTGCATCTGGCTTTACATGGGTGCTGGGGAATTGAAGTTTGGTCCTTCTGCTTTACAGGCAAACACCTTAACCACTAAGCAATCTCTCCTGCTCCCCCTCCCCCACATTTTTAAGATATTTGTTTATTAAGAGGCAACAGAGAGAGAAAGAGAATGGGTGCTCCAGGGCCACCAACTGCTGCAGACGAACTCCAGACACATGTGCCACCTTGTGCATCTGGCTTTACATGGGTGCTGGGGAATTAAACTTCGGTCCTTCTGCTTTGCAGGCAAATACCTTAACCATTAAGCCATCTCTCTACCAACCCCCCCCCTTATTTTTGAAGCAGGGTTTCACTCTAGCCAAGGCTGACCTGGGACTCACTCTATAGCCCAGGCTGGCCTCAAACACATAACAATCCTGTTACCTGAGCCTCCTGAGTGCTGGAAGTAAAGGCGTGTGCCGCCATACCTGGCTCATGTGGCTTTACATCTTTAAACCCTAATTTTGTAATCTGCCAAATGGGAATTTCATCTGCCCACAAAGACAGTCATGAAACTGAGTGCTTAGAAATGTTACTTTCAGGGCTGGAGAGATGGCTCAGCAATTAAAGTGCTTGCCTACAAAGCCTAATAACCCAGGTTTGGTTCTCCAGTACCCATGTAAAGCCAGATTCACAAAACAGCACATGCATCTGGAGTTCATTTGCAGTTGCTGGAGGCCCTGGCGTGCCCATTCTCTCTTGGTCTACCTCTTTCTGTCTCTCACTACTTGCAAATAAATAAATAAAAATAAAAAACATCCCAGCACTTGGGAGGCAGAGGTAGGAGGATTACCATGAGTTCAAGGCCACCCTGAGTCTACATAGTGAATTCCAGGTCAGCCTGGACTAGAGCAAGACCCTACCTCAAAAAACCAATATATATATAAATAAAAAACAAAAGAAATGCCACTTTCATTCTTCTGTCCCCAGGTCAGCTTCAGCGAAGGAGATGAGTCAAAGACTGGGGTTCTTCCAGCAAGTTCTGTGCACCTTCTGCAAGACTAGCCCACGCTGGAAATTCAGAGCTGGGAAGCTGAGGGTCTCCTTTCCCCCAGCCCTTGGACCTCTGTGACTAGCCTTCTTCCTGGTGTGTACCAAACCCCTGTCAAGGACACTGGCCATTCCATGTTGGTGCTGATACCCAGGGCTAACAGGCCTGAGGCTGAATCTGAGAACTCTTGTGCTGGGTTCACCTGCACCCTGAGCTTCTCAGCAGACTGGGACTGTGTTTCTACAAGGGCCGGCCCCTCACTTCCAGGCAGGGGCTCTGCCAGCCCAGACGCTATCTTCTGAACCATCTGTTTGTCTAGTGTTTTCCTTGACTGAATTCTGGCATTATGTACAGACCTGTGCTAGGCACTGTGGATGCCACAGGAATAAGACAAGTGTCCTACAGATGTGGTTCCTTGCTGGGAAGGTGGTTTCCAGGACTGGCGTGGGATGCATAGGGCCAGGTTCCAGGGGATTAGCTTGGTCTCCTGTCTGATGTGCAGTTGTCTGCAGCTCATCTCCAATCTAGTTGGCCATGGCCTCTGCTTCACCGACTATTCAGTAACTCTTCTGAATGCCACTCCCTTAGAGGGACAGCCCAGTCCCCCTGGGATCTTTACTCTCTTCTCCGGCCAGGAATTAAAATACTTGATGAGCAGGAAGGAGAGGAATGGTCAGGGCTGACGGATCCCACTTCCCTCATCTTCCTTTTGGTCAACTCAGGAGTCTTCCATCTGGGGGTCCAAGGGGCTGAGGAAGAAGAAAGGGGGGAGTGCTAGAGGAGAGATGTCAAGGTCAGAAATCCCACCACTGCTCAGCCTCGATTAGAAAGCAGCGGCTCAGAAGTCCTCACCAGCCACTAGCATCTCAACTTTAGAGCCATTTGGTGCTGGGCCCCTTGTAGGCATGGGCCAGGCCAGGCAACAGAGACCAGAGGGCACCCAGGGCCAGAAGTCTGACTGGAAGCTGGACTCTTCACCCTGAAGGCTTGGCGGCTCCCTGGTCCCCCAGGAACAGGATTGCTTCAGTCCCCAGGGTCTGCTTTCATTCATCTCAAACTTGTTATATCATGCACCGCTAATAAAAGGTCGTGGGGGATGAATTCCATTGCTCTTATTCATAGGACATGGAGAGTAGCAGGGAAGGAAAGGAACGTGGGGTTTGGAAGTCTGGACTCAGCATAGAGCAGTGGTTACGGTACAAGTCGCAAGCTTCGTTCCAGCAGAGGTTTGGCATTGCAGGTTGTTCCCAGCTGAAGGGCGCTACCTGCATCTGGTGGACAAAGGTCAGGGCTGCTGCTGAACATTTTCTAATACCATCTTAGTCTGTTTTGTGTGGCTGTAACAGATGCCAGCGGATGGGGACTTTCTCAAGTAAAAAGGCATATTTGGCTTGGGATTTTGCTGACTGGAGGGTCCAAACAACATGATGTCTGCGGGCTGGCAAGGACCCCTGGATGTGTAACATGGCAGAGAAACAGAAAGTGACCCACCTGAGTGAGGCAGTATGTGTGTGGGGAGGGGGTCACTTTGCCTTATAACAACAGAAGTCACTCTGAGAGATCAGTGTCACTCCCTTCCAAAACCCACCTCTTAAAGGCTCCATCTCCTCTCAGCATTGCCATGCTGGGGACTAAGCTTTCAGCACATAAGCCTTGGGGAAATAAAGCATATCCAGACAGCAACAGGTCACCCCCACAGTGAAGAGAATCCAGTCCAAGGCCCAGAACCCTGAGTGTGCCATACTAGGAGCCAGGAGACCTGAAGCCGTGGCTTACCTGTGGTCCCAGACATAGAATCTGTTGATTGCCCTAAACCAAGGCAAGGATTTTGGGGCAAGTAGTTTGTGGGGTTGACCCCAGGTAGCATAACAAGGGAGTAGAGAAGCCAGACAAGTTCAGAAAGAAAGAGGATGTGGATGTGACAGTGCATACCTATAAGCCCATTGTTCCAGAGGCCGATGCAGGAGGATGGTAAGTTCAAGGCCAGCCTGGACTACAAAGACCCTATCTCAAAAAAAAAAAAAAAGCCTGGTATGGTGGCACATGCCTTTTATCCCAGCACTCAGGGGGCAGAGGGAGGAGGATCACTGGAGTTCAAGGCCAGCCTGGAACCCCAGAGTGAATTATAGGTCAGCCTGGGCTATAGTGAGACTATCGTGGGGGGGGGGAGGAGCTGGAGAGATGGCTCAGTGGTTAAAGGCACTTTCTTGAAAAACCTGATGGCCTGGGTTTGATTCCCTAGAACCCATGTAAAGTCAGATGTACAAAGGGGCACATGGTTCTGGAGTTCATTTGCAGTGTCAGGAGACCCTGGCGTGCCCATTCTATCTGTTCTCTCAAATAAATAAAATAATAACTATACCTTAAAAATACCAAAAGAAGGGCTGAAGAGATGGCTTAGTGGTTAAGGCGCTTGCCTAAAATGCAGAAGGACACGAGTTCAATTCCCTAGTGCCCACGTAAAGCCAGATGCACAAGAGGGCACGTGTGTCTGGAGTTTGTTTGCAGTGCCTAAAGGCCCTGGTGTGCCCATTCTCTCTCTCTCTCCTCTCTCTCTCTCTCTCTCTCTCTCTCTCTCTCTCTCTCTAAAATAAATAAAATATTTTTTTAAAAAATACCCAAAAAAGCAATAAAAAATATGCTATGAGGGCTGGAGAGATGGCTCAGTGGTTAAGGTGTTTGCCTCTGGTGCCTAAGTACCCTGGTTCAATTCCCTGGTACCCACATAAGCCAGATGCACAAGGTGGCACATGTGTCTGGTGTTCCTTTGCGGTGGCTGAAGGTCTTGGTGTATCCATTCTCTCTCTCTATCTGCTTCCTCCTCTCTCTTTCTAATAAATAAATAAATATTTTAAAAAATAGAATATGTTGGCTGGAGAGATGGCTCAGCGGTTAAGGCACTTGCCTCCAGTGCCTAAGGCCCTGGGTTCAATTCCCCAGGTCCCACATAAGCCAGACCCACAAGGTGGTGGCCCTGGTGCACTCTCTCTGTCTCTCTGTCTCTCTGTCTCTGTCTCTCTCTCTCTCTCTCTCTCTCTCTCTCTCTCTGCTTGAAAATGAATAAATAAAATAAAAAAAATAGAATATGTTATGAGAGGTGACCACTGTAGGCAACAGTGTGAATCTTGTGAGGATCTTTGAGAAATGGTATTATTTAGACATTTAAAGTACAGCTGGGCATGGTGGTGCACACCTTTAATCCCAGCACTCAGGAGGCAGAGGTAGGAAGATCACTGTGAGTTTGAGGCCACCCTGAGACTACATAGTGAATTCCAGTCAGCCTGGGCTAGAGCAAAAACTCTAACATGAAAAACAAAACAAGAAATCAATAATTTTTTTAAGCTGCCTCACTGACAGTAGAATGGGATGTTTACCACCCATCTGGTCCTCCCTGGGAGTCAATTCCCTGCTGCCCCAAAGCTGTAGAGAGAAGTGGAAGGTGTCAGCTGTGTGTCATGAATTGACTCCAGGTGACCTCCAAGATGCAAGGGTGGGCAGAGGGGATCTGGTGGGCCCTGACAGCGTTGGCTAGGGCCCAGGAGTGTGTCCCTGAAGGGTCACACAGCCTGCGCTTCAGTCTTCCTGCTTGTATGATGAAAGGATTGGATATTTTCTTTAGGGTCATCAAGCTCTGATGGTGTAGATGGGAACTGGGTGGAAGTTAAAGGAGAACCCATCTGTTTTTATTTGTCTGCAGCACCAGGACCAGGGCCTTGCAAAGGCTAGACAAGCACCACTGAGCCACACCTTGGTTTTAAAGTAGTGATTGGTAAGGTGATACTAGGTAGCAGAATGAGGGAGAAATGAAACCGAAGGTCAAAATGCAATGAAGGATGTGGGCAAGATAGCACACACCTGTAATCCCAGCATTCCTGAAGCTGAGGCAGGAGTATGGTGGTTAACTCCCCAAATTAAAAAAAAAAAAAAAAGTTTTAAGCAATCGTAAGTAACAGTAGGTAGCCATCCCTTCAACCCAGAGACTAGGTGCAGGCTTGGCCTAAAAGGTTTTCCAGATTCCCAAATCAAGAAAGTCTGGCCTTAGCAACTGAGTGCTAAGCTCCGCCCCCTTTCCCCACCCCTGCGTTGCAGGTCCTCAGCACCCTAAGCTTTGCTCGTAGAGGGCTCCTGGAGGACTGTTGCTCCTCTCTGGATGCCCTGGGCTAGAACTGCCTGGAACGTGGTGTGTGCTCACTACTCACTACGTATGGATGTCTCTTCCTCTCTCACAGTCACTCCCTTTCCCGCCCAAACAAGTCCCCGAAATGGTGTCTCCTTTCCCCCACTCCACCCCAGCTGTGGTAAGCAATCCTTTATCAAGCCACCATTTAAAGGTAGTCTTGTCCACCTTGCTGGGATGGTGTCTGTCTTGCTCACTTGGACACCTTGTTGAATGAATGAAAAACTCATCCTTGACGCCAGTCACAGGGAGCAGCTGGGAGACAAGTGTCCATACCAGGCTATCTGACTCACACCAGGGTAGGGTTCTCTAAGGGTTGTTTGTTTAGAAAAATCTAGAGATTCTGCAGCAGCTCCTCCACCCAGCACACAACGTGGCCCTCTTCTGCCTCCCCTCCAGATCAGAACTGTTTCTCTGAAACGTTATTTTCTGGCCATTAGGAAGGAAATTGGTTCCACAAGGGATTCTTGGGAAGTCTTTCCACAGATGGGCAGATGTGTGCACAGCTGGGGGGTGGGCACAGGTTGTTCCTGTAAGTGTCCCAGAGCTCTCCTCCCTCCCACCTGGCCATGCCTAGACTAGGTCCTGTTAGGATAACCTAACTGATGACACCTCTGGGCTGAGAAGAGGGAAGGCCACCTCCTTGGGCCCCTTCCTTGCCTGGCAGGATCCCTGCTCTTCCCACAAAACCCACTTTCTGGCATCTTGCCTTTCCGGTTCCCTGGTGCATGGTGCCCCTCCCTTCTTTCTCTCCCCGTTTCCCTCCTCTTTCTCCCCCACTCTTGCTCTCTCCCTGGTGTGCACACCCCACTTCTTCCCCTCCCCCCTTGTCTCTTTCTCTGCTCCTTCCCTTTCCCCTTTCTCTCACCCTTTACAACAGTCTTTTTGTTGTTGTTGTTGTTTTCGAGGTAGGGTCTCACTCTAGCCCAGGCTGACCTGGAATTCAAGGGTGGCCTTGAACTCATGGCGATCCTCCTACTTCTGCCTCCCGAGTGCTGAGATTAAAGGCGTGCGCCACCACTCCCGGCTTTACAACAGTCTTAAACTCAAGAAAATGTTTGTCTCACTGCCTCTATCCTAACCCCAAAATGTAACAGTTCCCTCTACCCACGATTACCCTTCCAACCCACCCCTGGGAGGCCCCGGCTTGAGCACTGTCACACCTGAGTCGTGTGGGTCCTAGAATCTCCAAACCCTCACCTCCCAGAGTGTGGCCCTGGCACCCGCAGCACGCCTCTAGGGAGCTGGTAGACCTCCGGGGAGCCAGCGGTGCTCGGAGTGTCCCCACCCCATCTACAGTTCTGGGCGCGGCCCGTGGACACCGGGCAGTGCTGACTTAAGGATCTGCACGAAGGTGTGATTCCGGTGCACCCGTCTCGGTCCCGCGTGGATACAAACACCAAGCTAAAGTCCTCCCTGTGGAGCGCAAGGAGACGCTGAGATGCGGGCGCCCAGAACTTGCCCCCAGGCGCCCTGCGCGCCTCTCGGAGCCCCGGCGACAACTACCCAACCTCCCGGGGACCCCTGGAAGAGGCCCAGGGGAAGCCCTCGCCCCGTTCCCCGCCTCGTCCCTCCGCAGGGGTGCGGCGGGCCGGCGCGGGCAGGCAGAAAGTCCTTGAAGTCTATATTTAGTGCGCGCCCCGCCCCGCCCCCGGCGGGTCAGTGTCGTGTAAGTTTCGGGCCGCGCGGTGCGCGCGCTCCGTCCCGCGGCAGCCCCGCGCCCCGGCGCCCCTCGGCCGACATGGGTCAGGAAGAGGAGCTGCTGAGGATCGCCAAAAAGCTGGAGAAGATGGTGGCCAGGAAGAACACGGTGAGGTCGCAGAGTTTTCACCCACCCGGGCCACCGAGGCGCGACGCGGGCAGTCCACGGGCTCGGGGATGGAGAGGCGACACAGGGGAGCCGGGCTGGTGCAGGGCGCGGGGCTCCGGGGGACCCCGGGTGGGCGCGGCTCCGCGGAAGCCCGTGTAGTGCGGGACCCTGAACCCCGGGACTCCCGCGCGGGCGGCGTGTGCACAGCCTGGGGAGCACTGGGCATGGGGGGGCTAGGGGGGTATTCTGGGGGACTCGAGACGGAGCGGAGAAACTTGGACCTGCGTGCGTGTCAGGAGCGGCTGTTGGCAACTTGTTCCTTGGCCGTGGGGCGGGGCGGGGAGGGTGGAGGTGAACAGGTGCCGGCGGGGGGAAGGGGAACTCGGAGGCCCTGGCCACCCGGGTAGGGGAGGTGCCCGAGCCCGAGATGTGGCGGGGTGAGGGTCTACTGGCCCACAGGACGGTCATCAGCACCGAGGGCCAGACTAAAAGTTAATGTTTGATTCTCCCAGTGAACTTTGTCTTGGGCTGGAGACTGGCCTCTGAACAGCTTGGTCCCATTGGCTTCTGGAGGGCCCAGAAGACCCCAGTGGGTTCCTCTTTGCCCTGCCCCAGGGTCCTTTCCTTCCCACCATTTTTAACCAGGTGTTGCGTCAGTAGCTATATTACCCAAACATTCCAGGAACTTGGGGCTGTAAGGAAGCTTTCAGATTTCAGAATCAGAGGTGACCAAGCACTAATGAGATGGTGGTGTTGGTACAAAGGCCATAGCCTGGGTTTCTTCAGCTATAAGGAGATAAGATCGAGTGTCTCTATGGGGAGGGTTGAGGATGTGAGAGAGGCTGGTCCGAGACTGGTGCCTGGAAAGAGCTGGTGAGCTTCCACAGTGCTGGAAATTTCTCCTGCAGCTCCCAGCCTCGGACACCTGCTCTAGGTTTCTCTAGGTCTTCAGCAACACCAAGTTACAGGGCACTTTCCCAGCCGGAGATGGCAGAGCTCTGCCGGTTATCCTAAGCAGAATGCTGTTACAGGTAGACAGATCGCCTCAGCCTGGCCCCTTTCTGACCCCGGATTTGGGCCAGGAGAGCAATTCTGGGCCTCTGAGTGAGATGGGGTGGGGGCGCTAAGGAGGTCTGAAGAAAGGCTGGGAAGAGGCAGGGTCCTGCCTGGGCCTCCCTCTCGCTTCTTTCATGGTTCTCAACCATAAACTCTACTTTCCTCTGTTTCCTCTTCTGTGAAATGGGAAGAAGAGAAAGAGCCCCCTTGGGAAAGGGTTCCCATGGAAGTACCCAGAGCCACCTCCAGGGAAGCCGCAAGTCCGCTGGTGGGCTAGTGCAGAGCGGTGAACAGCCACGTCTGCACTGGCTGCACTAACTGGGCTCTGGCAGCAGCTGGGTGGGCATGGAACTCCGGACTTCTGGCCAAGAAAGGCAGGGCTGCTCTGAGAGTGAAAGTAGGCCCGCCCAGTGGGGTTAGGCTGAGGAGGATACACTTCCTGTAAGAAGGCAATTCTCCACGTTGCAGCTCAGGCCTGGAGTTTATTGCCAGTCCCAGAGTCTCTGTGACTTAGGACTTTGTCATGCTGTGAGGGTGGGCCATCTAAACAGACAGACAACCAAACACCAGCAATCACAGCGACCTGTCCCCGTGACACACTGACAGAGCCACTCACTTTCAACCTAACAAGTCCCCTCAATCCTGGATGGAACGTGAGATGTGGCTTCTGACATTAATATGGCAGATGTGATCTACACAATGCACACTGACCGTTAGAGTTACAGAAAGACACTCAAAAAGACCACCCCACACGTGCACACACGACATGGCATCACCTGGACGTGCAAAGCAACCAGTGGCATTTCCAAATCCAGGCATCATCCCACAGAGACAGACAGACAGACAGATGGGTGCCAGGCCACATCCTCATAGCTACACACCTAAACACAGATACTGCTGCATACACACACACACACAGAGACTCACGTGCAGTGTGGGTTCATGATTGTTCCTCTCCAGTGCGACCCTGTTGTGCAGAAGCAAGAACCTAGAGCCAGGCGAGGTGGCCCATGCCTTTAGTCCCAGACTGAGGAGGTTGAGGCAGGAGGATTGCCGTGAGTTCTGGGGCTACAAAGTGGCAGGTCAGCCTGGGTTAGAGTGAGACCCTGCCTTGGAGGTGGGGGGATGGGGAGGAGAAGGAACCTAGCAATGAACTGCATCTGGCTTAAAGCTGATTGTGAGAATTTCAGGAATCTCACAAGCTGTTTGTTAAACAGAACCATTATAAAAATATCATATATTTACAACTGAAAAGCTCTCCTTCACAGCCAGGCTATGGGTGACTCACACCTATAATTCCAGCACTTGAGAAGCTGAGATAGGATGATCACCATGAGTTCAAGGCCAGCCTGGGCTATAGAGTGAGTTTCAGGTCATCCTGGGATAGAGTGAGGCCCTACCTCCAAAACAACTGCAGCAGCAGCAACAACGGCTGGGAAGATAGCTCAGCAGTTAAAGGCACGTGCTTACAAAGCCTGTCGGCACAGGTTCAAGTCCACGTTACCCATGTAAAGCCAGATGCACAAGGGCAGGGGGCCTTGATAGCCCCATATCCACTCTCTCTGTCTCAAATAAATAAAGCCAGATGCACAAAGTGGTATATGGATCTGGAGTTTGTTTACAAAGTCAAGAGGCTATGACACACCCATTCTCTCTCTCCTTGAAAATAAATTTTTAAAAAATAATAAAACAACAAGCCGGGCATGGTGGTGCACACCTTTAATCCCAGCACTTGGGAGGTAGGAGGATTGCCGTGAGTTCGAGGCCACCCTGAGACTACAGAGTGAATTCCAGGTCAGCCTGGGCTAAGCAAGACCCTACCTCGAAAAACCAAAATAATAATAATAATAATAATAATAATAATAATAAAAACAACAACAAAGTCTCCTTCAGTAGGGCACAGCATCTTGGCAGCTTGAAATTGATCATGGAAGGAGCATTTTCATCACAAAAATGGGCCAATAGTACACATTGGGGTTCTTGCCCCCTTGAGAACTGGCTGTCAGATGTGACCTTGTGCCAGCACTTCTCTGTGCTAGTTTTCTATCTTTATGCACAGCCTGGCAGGTCTGTGTTCATCCCAGAACAATTTGTGTAGTACCCAGAATAAGAGAGCTTGAGTTTGAATTCCAGCTCAGCTCCTTACAAACTTCCTTGGTTTCCTCTTCTGTGAAAATGGGCGAATAATTCTGTAAAGTGGGACAGTAAATAGGAACTACTTTCTAGGATCCTTGTGAGAGGTCTTTGTTTTGTTTTGAGACAAGGTCTCGTCTATCTCAGGCTGGCCTCTTAACTCACTATGTAGCCAAGGATGACCTTGAGCTTCTGATCCTCCTGCCTTTACCTCCTGAGGACTGGGATTACAGACGTGAACCATCATACTGGATTTATCCAGTGCTGGGGATCAAACCCAGGGCTTCATGCTTTCTAGATAAGCACTCTACCGACTGAGCTACACCCCTCAGCCCTTCCTTGTGAGAGATTAATGCAGAAAATATACTTAAGGAGTTTCTGGCACATAGCAAGCCTTTAATTAATGTTGCACATGAAGCTGTATGCCTACAAGTTCTCATGCATACACATCTGCAGGTCACTCTCTGAAAACACACTGCACCTAAGTGCTAAGAGAGGCTAAGGACTGACAGCGTGCCGGCGGCCCGCAGGATGTGTCCAGCTCCTGGCCAGGGTGAGGTTGGGAGCTGGAACCATGCAAGGGACATACAGGACATAGCTCATGCTCCCAGGGATCTAATCTCAGAACTGGCCTCTAGAGAGTACAGTTGATCTTAGCCAAAACACAGAAGTGATAGGGCTGCCTGCTAGGAAGCAGGTGCCAGGAAAAAGGCTAAAATGAGCCAGGTTGGTGTTCAGAGCCTGGCAGACAGATTTTCAACTCTGAGTTTATTTTTTTCCCCTTTCTCTCTTTCTTGCTGCTTTATTCGTTCATGCATCCATTCACTTAGGGAGAAACTGGCTCTGTTCAGAACCCTAAGATCTTAGCGACAGTTCTCTTTACTTAAGGGGAATGAAAGTACTTGTCCACACAAAGACTTGAAGGTGAGGGCTGAGCATGTTGGCGTATGTCTGTAATTCCAGTCTGAAATCCCTGCACTCTGGAAGCTGAAGCAGGAGGAACACAAATTCAAGGCCAACTGTGGCTACATAGTGATGCTGCTCCAAACGAAAATCCCAACGACTTGAAGGTGAATGTTCATAGGAGCTATATTTGTGGTAGTCACAAGCTAACTACGGCAACCTAGAAGTCTTGTCCACAGGTAGATGGATTAACAACTCTATGGAAAGCCACTCAGTAACCAGAAGGGACTGTTGACCTCTGGGGCAGCATAGATGAGTCTCAAAATAATTGAGCTAGGTAAAAATATTCATGCTGCCCTTTTTATAGAAAAATCTTTAAGTTTTTTGTAAGCAGAGAGAGGATCGCCCTGAGTTCAAGGCCACCCTGAGACTACACAGTGAATTCCAGGTCAGCCTGGACTAGAGGACTACCTAGAAAAACCAAAAAAAAAAAAAAAATCTTTTAAAAGGCCAGATGTGGAGCTGGAGAGATGGCTCTGTGGTTAAAATACTTCCTTGCAAATCCTGATAGCCTGGATTTGATTCCCCAGTACCCATGTAATGCCAGATGCACAAAGTGACCCATGTGTCTGGAGTTGATTTGCAGTGGCAAGGGGCATGGCACATCTATTCCCTCTCTGTCTCTCTCTACTTGCAAATAAATAAATAAAAATGTTTTAAAATATAACAGTGGTTAATATAAAAATAAAAGGCCAGATGTGGTGGCACAGCTTTTAATCCTAGCACTAGGGAGGATGATACCCAAGGATCATGAGTTTAAGATCAGTTTGGGCTACATAGCGAGACTCTGCCTCAAATAAATAAATGAAAGTATTTTTTTTAAAAAACTCATCAAATGTATACTACAACATGTACATTTTATCATATGTCAGTTGTATCTTGAAATAGCCATTTTTAAAGCCCACAAGAGCCAAGCACAGTGGCATGATCCTGTAATCCCAACTCCTGGGGACGTTGATACAGAAGGATCTCTTGAGCCTAGGAGTTCAAAGCTAGTCGGAGCAACATGGTAAGACCCCCTCCAAATCTCAAACAAAGAAAAAGCCATCCAAGGCTGGGGAGATGGCTCAATGGAAAAGCACCTAATACGCAAACATGAGAACCAGAATTTGGATCCCCAGCACAAGCATAAATGCCAGGTAGGTAGGGCAGCCTGTCTGTAATTCCCACACTCCACTCCACAGCTCTGGAGGCGGATCCTCCAGGGAAGCTGACTAGCTAACTAGTTGAATTGGTGAGCTCTGAGTTCCAGTGAGAGAGGCTGTCTCAGTAAATACAGTGAAGAGTCACTTGATGTCTACTTCTGACCTCCACATGCAGGTACACACACACATACACACACACACAGCAATACATGCACATGCAAATAAAGTCCTTCAGGGCTGGAGAGATTGCTCAGTGGTTAGGGTGCTTATCTGTAAAACCCAAGGACCTAAATTTCATTCCCTAGTACCCATGTAAAGCCAGATGCACAAAGTGGTACATGCATGTACCTGGAGTTTGTTTGCAGTAGCTAGAGGCCCTGGTGTGCCCATTCTCTCTCTCTCTCTCTCTCTCTCTCTCTCTCCCTCCCTCTCCCTCACTCCCTCTCCTTCTCTCTCGCTGCTTATAAATATATATATATATATATATGTAAATCTCTTCAGTTCTCACCCCAGGGACACTCACAGTAGCAGGGATTGGGAAGTGGGGAGGAAGGAAGGTAGGTGAGCAAGAAGGCTCCAGATATATAAGCAGCATGGAAGGTAAACTGGGCAGAGGCAGCCAAGGGTTAAGGGGCATGTCCAGGCAGAAGGCACAGTAGAAGCAAAGGCTAAGGGTAGGCTGGGCATCTGGGATGAGCTGGTGGAAGGTGCAGTTAGCAAGCGGGTCCCTTCTCTCTCCTTTATGCCCCACGCCTGGCCTTGGACCCTTGGACCATCTGTCTGTCTGTCTGTCTGTCTGTCTGTACACTCTAAGCCCTGTCCCCTAAACCCAAAGTAATCAGAGGCCTGAGGCCACTCCCATGACTGCTCTTCTCATGGTTCCCACAGGATGGAGCCCTTGACCTTCTGAAGAAGCTGAACAGCTGTCAGATGTCCATCCAGCTGCTGCAGGTGTGTGTGTGTGCAGGGGAGGCTTGAGCACTGTCTCTGTGGGAGGGGTTTCTGAAGGAGTTCTATAGGAGGCATGATGAGGTATAGATATGGGGGCTGGGCTGGGCTGAGGGAGAGCTTCTTGGGTCTGTCTGTGTTCTTTCCTAAGCTCCAGGGTAAGGGTCTTTGAGTCTCCTTCCTCAGGTTTGAGAACCTTCCTCGACTCCCCACCCAGTTCTAGGGATACAAACAGCCTATGGCCCAGGAAGAGGGAGCAGTCACTCTCTTTTTAAATTCTCTCTGGATTTTCCACATACCTCCAAACTCTATCAGAGACTCCTCCTTCTAAAATACGAGCCCAGGCCAAGGTGTAGTAGCCAGAGGTGGGTCTAAGGTGAGACTTGAGCTCAGAGCCTCTGAAAATGGAACTTCGGGGTCCTGACTATAGCCAGTGCCCCTCAGGCCTTCGCTAGCTTTCCATCAAAGTCACCTATCAATTTAGACTGGGTGTCCCTCAGGTCAGGGTGAGGCCCGGAGAGGGGTCTATGGTGGGTGAGCTGAGCTGGGTTGGTCCTTCCAGTGAGAAAGGCCAGTCCTGTGTGTCCTTTCCTTCACAGACGACCAGGATTGGAGTTGCTGTTAATGGGCTTCGAAAGCATTGCTCAGACAAGGAGGTGGTGTCCTTGGCCAAAGTCCTCATCAAAAACTGGAAGCGGCTGCTGGGTGAGAAGAGGGGAAGGTCAAGGGAGCCTCCTAGCATGTGGGAGAAGCAGTGCTTGCTCATAGCAGGCGCTCACCTTATGTCCAATGGTGACTTAATAAACG
>PVHP010029892.1:0-22030 GCA_004024765.1 Zapus hudsonius
TAGGGTGAGGAGGCAAAAGCGCGGGTACAGAAGCGAGATGCATAGTGACAGGGTTATGATTGGCTGATTTAAATGGGGCTAGGGTTTGAGTCGAGGGCAACCTGTGGCTTTTTCAGTAATCGGGTATGTTTGCTGACTTGTCTCTGTCTAGGGTAAAAATATTTTTCCAGAGCCCAAGTTTCCTGTTCTGTTGCCAGATGGCTGACCACAGATATCCTGCCGGGCCCCTTACCCCTGTCTTCAAGTCTGTCTCCTGGACTTTTAATATTGCTTACTAAGTCAAACCTTGAAAAATGGCGTTCCTGCTGCTAAGCTGGGCTGGGGTCTTTCATTCCCCAATGTATAAATATAATATATATCTAAATTTTGACTCTGCTTGAAAAACAAACAAAAAATTAAAAACTCTCTCTCTCTCATTCTCTCTCTCTCTCTCTCCCTCTCTCTCTGCTTGAAAAACAAACAAAAAATATTTTGGGCTACTGACTGGAAAAGTTGAATCAAAATTGTATAGTCTTTCTGAGATTAAATGGTTACATATAAGTAAATAAGCACATCAGAGAGTTCTATAGGTTAGGAAACAAGATAGGAGTCCCTGAGAGAGGAATAAACAGTGATGAGAAAATTATAGTTGCAAGGAGGGAGTGCGAATGGAAGCACGTAGCTTGAAAAAAGAAAGGAGGAGAGGTGAGGGAGAAGAAACAAGGGGAGACAAAATTTGTTTGTAGAATATCATCGTGTTATTTATTTAAATGTTAATAAAAATACAAATAAATTCTCATTTATTTATTAATTTATTTTTGCAAAGAGAGAGAATGGGACAGAGAGGAGAGGAGAGGAGAGGAGAGGAGAGAGAGAGAGAGAGAGAGAGAGAGAGAGAGAGAGAGAGAGAGAGAGAGAGAGAGAGAGAGAGAGAATATGAATATCCTGGGGTCTCTTACCACTGCAAACATATTCCAGATGCATGCACCACCTTGTACATCTGCCTTTAGATGGGTAGTATGGGATCAAATACAACCATGAGACTTTGCAAGCAAGTATCTTAACCATTGAACCATCTTTCTGGCCTCAATTTCTCATTTTGAAGAGTTTTCCTGATTTCACTTTGCTATCGTTTTTGAAAATGGGTTTGTTTTTCAGAATTTGTGTGCTTACATGGTACATTTTGTGTGCATATAATAGAATTGATGTTCTCAGTCTTAATACAGTAAAAGGAAGAAGCTGGAGAGATGGATCAGTGGTAAAGGCACTCGACTACAAAGGCTAATGTCAGGGGTTTGATTCCCCAGTATCCATGTAAAGCCAGATGTACAAGTGGTTCATGCATCTAAAATTTATTTGCCCAGGCTAGAGGTACTGACCAGTGCTCGTTCTCTCTCTCTTTCTCTCTCTCTTTCTCTCCTTCCAAATAAATATTTTTAAAAGGTAGTAAGAAGAACACCATGTTGTGTTAATGGGCAATTATAAATCATGAATAAAGGCCGATTTTAAGTAACATTTTTGTACTAATTTCGAAGTGATAATTTCTTTTGTTTAAATAAATATAACCTGTTCTGAAGTTGGAAATTTGCTTGGTAACTTCTAGTTATCTACACTTATAACCAACATTTGTTGAGTTCCCAATTTGTTGACTGGGAAACATCTAATTTATTTTGTAGATTTAATATTCTTATATAGAAGAAACATGCTAAAAATTTATAGTCAAGTGTATCAATCTATCATTCTTTCATTAGGAAGCTAAGAGTTCCCCACCCACTTTGCTGAGGCAAACACCAGACATTCAGGGAGCCAGAGATCACTACAAATTAGCCATACCTGTGTAATAGGGGAGGATTCCTCCCTTCTCCCCGAGCTTAACTGCATCTCTGTGATTTGTCGATTCATAGACCCTGGATGGCTAGGAGAAAGTTCACATACAACAAACAAATCCTTATGTGAGGACTCAGTGCTCAGTATAGAATCAAGTGACCAGAGGATCTAAATGTTCTCTAAGTACCACAACTGGTATACATTCTCAGAGAACAGCTCAGGACTCAGGAATCCATCACCATATATCTCTCTTTCCTTGGTTCTCCACTCATCCTTTGCCTGCCTGCTGACCATATCTCCTTCTGCTTTGAGTTCAAACTCCCTACAAGTCACAAATTTCAGTGAGTTCATTTTCCAGATACATCATGATATGATGTCTATTTAAATAATATTTGCCTCTTTGTACATCTCTCATCTTTTAGCATCAACCTTCGCAGCCAAAATGACCACCTGCTCTCACCAAACTCCACATGCTTCAAATCAACACTGTCATTGTATATGTGGAGGAGATGCTGAAGGAAAACAATCTGGCTTCCTCTGGAACAATCCATATCCCCTATCCCATGGATTGGCCCAGCAAGCCCATGTGGGAAGGCCTCCAGTGGGGGAGAGAACAGGGAGGAGGCAAACGGGAATACCACCATAAGACTTGCTCATTCAATGTGTCAAAATATTTACAATGAATATGGAAAAAAGAGTGGAAAAATAAAAATAAATTTTATAAAAAGTAAAAAAGAAAGAGAACTCTCTGTTCTTTTGGAGTTTGATAAGTAAGATCTGTTCCAAGTCATACCATTTTTCTCTAAATTTCAATATGTCATTTTTCCTTTCTGCTGAGTAAAATTCCATTGTGTAAATGTACGCAGTTTTGTTTGTCACTCATCTAGGGATGGGCATTTGGGTTGAGTCCATTTTTTGGCTATTATGAATTGAGCTGCTATAAACATAGCTGCACAAATGTCTCTGTGATGAGATGTGACATATTTCAGGTAGACGCCTAGTAGAGGGATAGCTAGTTTCATTGGTAGTTCTATGTCCTTTCTGTTCAAGAGTCTCCACAGTGGTTTCTACAGTGGTTGAACGAGTTTGCAGTCCCAGCAGCAGTGAATGAGGGTTCCTTTTTCCCCTAATCCTCAGCAGCAACTATTGATGTTGGATTTCTTTATGATTGCCATTCTGACTGGAGTAAGATGGAATCACATTGTAGTTTTGATTTGCATTTCCTTGATGCTTAAGGGTGCTGAGCACTTTCTTAACTGAGTAAAGGCCATTTGTGTTTCCTCCTCTGTGAATTCTCTGTTGAGATCATTGCCCCAATTTGTGAGGGGTGTTTGACTTATTATTATTATTATTATTATTATTATTAGAGTTCTCTGTAAATTCTGGAAATTAGGCCTCCTCATATGTGATTCCTAACCAGCTTAACCTTAAACTCTATGCAAACCAATTGGGAGAAGTGAGAGTTTGTAAAAGAGGTGTATGGAATGGGGGGGGGAGTAAGGGGATGACTTAAACATGAGCTAAACCAATAATGAATTGAAATCACAAAATCCCCATTTGCATAATATAACCTATTGAGCAAGAAGTGGGCATCATCTGGAAAGAGGGGTCATGAATAGAAGGGGAGAGAGTTTAAGACCTTGAAAAATTGATCAGTCTGGCAACTCCTGGTCACAATCACTGGCTCCTTCCCTCACTGAGCTGTTGACCAAAGTGAACAATGAGGTCCCAAAAACAAGACAGGATTCAGTCAAAGCACTTGAATACCCTCCCCAGGCCTGAGATAAGATCCTATTGCTGAAGAAACCACAGAAAGTCATCTATCAGCACCGAGAGAACCTGCGAGGTCCAGAATGGTGACCAGCCCCCAGATGGTAGTTAGTGCAGTGCTGGAAAGGACTAAAAAGCTGCCAGAGGAAATTGGTCAATGATATTTGGAGAAGACAGAGACTACTGATATAAAACACAGTTTGCCACCATGAGTAGGCTGAACACACTTCCTATTGGGAGAGAACAGCAAACCAAGATATGAGCACTTGTGCAATGGAGGCTCCAAAGCCTAGGGGAGGTAATCAACTGTTTTTAATTTGGCCAAGTAATCCACTAAGTGACAAGGAGCCCTTAACTGGAATTGGGAGTCAGGACTAAATATATTAGAAACCAAAATCTTGGGCCCCCAAAGAGAAATTTACTTTACAAGTGATTTACAAAGAGGCTACTAACAATAGAATCTAGCCAATTCTGAAATGTGTATCTCAGTTAAACTATACTGATCTCACTCTCCAATGGAGATTCTGTTTGTATTTTCCAGAAGGCATCAAGAGAGCTGTGGTTCTTCCAACCCTACCAACTAACCACAGGCTGATAGCGGACATCTGGCAAGAGATGAACCACCACAGACCTACTGTGGAGGATCCATATGGAACCCCACAGAGTGTGGTGGGATAAGCAAGAGACCTATAACCACAGCCAATCAGTCAACCCAGAATAAGCCCGTGAGACACACACCAAGGATTTTCAACACAACCTAAAGCAGAAGTACAGAGGACACAACAATTAAGCAGCCTTAATACTCACCCACCATGACTCAGGGAACTGAGCGGAAGTGGGGGGAAAGACTGTAAGAGTCATGGTGGGGGAGAATGTCCAGAGACATTGATCCCCTCAGTAGCAATATACATAGGGGGGGTGGAACCCGGTTGACTCCTAGGCTAACCATAACCCCCTACCCCACAGACTGATACAGTTTGCAGACAGAGGAGGATATCCAGCTGATTGGGGATAGGGAAGAGTGGAATTGGGGAACTGAGGACACCAACACATTATTTGCTTATTCGGTGCATCCAAATATGGATAATAAAGATATTATTAAAAAATAAATAAAAAGTAAAAGAAATAGAAATTTAGGACTGGAGAAATGATTCAGTGGTTTAAGGCATTTACATGAAAGCCTAATGGCCCAAGCTTGATTCCCCAGTACCCACTTAAAGCCAGGTGTAATACATGCATGGATCTGTAGTTTCTTTACAGTGGCAGAAAGCCCTGGCATGCCTATATTCTGTCTGTCTTACTGCATGATTCTCTCTGTCTCAAGTAAATAAATATAAATACATTTACTTTAAACACATGTTCCTAAACCTCATTATAGATCACAAATCCTATCTTTGTATCCATTGTAATAGAAGACTATGAAGTCAACCTTAATTCAACCTGTTTGGCTCACACAGACCGTCACTCAACATTATCTCTTCTTTACTTTTTAAAGATATTTTATCTATTTATGAGAGAGCACATGTGAGAGAGAGACAGAGAGACAGAGGGAGAGAGAGAAAGAGAGAGATAGAGAGGTATTTGGTGCCAGGGTCTTCTATCATTGATTGCAAACGAACTCCAAATGCTTAGACCACTTTGCGCATCTGGTTTTATGTGGGTAATTCAGGCCCATCATGCTTTTTCAAGCAAGTTCATTGAATCACTGCATCTTTCTCCAGCCCTGATTTTATAATTTTTAAAAATATTTATCTTAGTGCCAGGAATGTTAGCACAGGCCTTTAATCCCAGCACTTGGGAGGCAGAGGAAGGAGGATCATCATGAGTTCCAGGCCAGACTGAAATTACATAGTGAATCCAGGTTAACCTTGGCTAGAGCAAGACCCTACCATGAAAAATATCTTTTGTATGTGTGCAGTCGGCATTGTGTATGTGTGGTGTATGTATGTGTCAGCATGGTGAGTGTGTATTCTTTATACACGTCAGTGGAGGACAGAGGATGATATCAGTGTTCTCTTTTAGCATTTCCCACATCATTTCCTTGAGAATGAGTCTCTCATTAACCTAGAACTCATCATGTTTTGGTTAAATGGGTGTCTAGAAAATCCATAATGATCCTTCTGCCTTTACCCCATACCTCACATTGCTGGATCTACAGTGATTCATGGACACATGAGTTTTGTTTTGTGGAGACTGGAGATCAATTCAAGTCCTCATGCTTTCTGGATCAACAAGCATTTTTCCACCACTCTAGCCTAACCCTCAATGAACTTCCTTAATTTCTCACACACTCATCAAGATTTTTACTCTAACTCTTCCGAATGTTTTTCCACTAGAGGAGGCATGTTCTTTCTCTCATGTGTTAAAAGCAAGGAAACACAAATAAAAGATATTTCGTTGGCATATTTTTATCTGCAACTATGATCTTGTTTCTTTTTCCCAATATTTGTAAAATTCTCTTCTTATATTCTGTCTTAAATAAATTCTAATCCATGTATACAAGATTAAGAAGAGTTTCAAATTTGCTGAACCCAATAAGCAATTTCATGTCACCAAATTTGGGGACTTAGTACACAGCTGGGATTTAATTCCCTGTTTTTATATTTGTTTTTTAATTCTGGCTTCCAAGACATCAAACATTCTTTGTTTTCATTCTGTCTAGAGATCGTTCTATTTCGAGCTCTTTTGATTATTTCTTGTCATTGCTGTAAGCAATGCAATAAAACATCAGACCAAACTGTTAGCAAGCTCAGTTTTCTTTAGGCACAACACTTAAACATTCATTTTACAGGTTTAACCATATTCTGTGTCTGCAGTTGTTGGGTCTGGGTGGGTGCAAATGATGAGGCAAGTACTGAATGAGCTCAGAAGCAGGAAATCTTTGTTGCTGCAGACTTGAGAGCTTATCGATTTGGGACACATCCAGACTCAGGAGCTGGGTCTGTGTCCCCAAAGTGTTGGCACACAGCCTTTTTAAAGAATAAAAAAAAAACAGAGGCCACTGGCATGAAACACAGACTACGGCCATCAGCAGGCTGACCACACCTCCTACTGGGAAAGAACAGCGAACCAAGAAAGGAGCACTCATACAATGGAGGAGCCTGGGCCTGGGGAAGACAATCAACAGCTTTAAAATTGGCCAAATATTCCACTTAGTGAGGGGAAGCCCGTGACTAGAACTGGGGAATCGGTGCAATTTGCACTGGATCCCATACTCTTGGGTTCCCAAGAAAAGATGCTCTATGGGAGCAATTGATGGGGAGGCTACTAAAAATAGAATCTAGGTAATCCAGAATTGTGTCTATTTGTTAACCTAGACTGATCTCACTCTCTGATGGAGATTGTGTTTGTATTTTTCAGGATGCAGTGAGAGAGTTGTGGCCTATCTAACCATACCAACCTACCGCAGGCAGATAGCTGAGATCCTAGCAAGAGATGAGCCACCGCAGTCATATCATGAAGGATCCATATGGAGCCCCACAGAGAATGAGGGAATGAACAAGGGACCCACAGCCACAGCCATTCAATCATCACAGGATAAGCCAGTGAGAAAGAAACCAACCATTCTCAACACAAAAACCCCTAAGCTCACAACATTAAAGCAGCCTTAATACTAACCCACCAAGACTCAGGGAACTGAGCTGAAGAGAGGGTAGAAAGATTGTGAGAGCAGTGGTGGGGGAGACTATCCAGAGGCATGACACCCCTCAGTAACAACATACTAGGGCCAGGAGAACCTGGCTGAGTACTAGGCTATCCATGGTCCCCTGCCACAAGGACTGATCCAGACAACCCACAGAGGAAGATATCCAGCTGATTGGGGATGGGGAGGGGGGGGCATTTTGGAATTGGGGACAACAACTCATTGTTTGCCCATTAAATAATGTAACTCATTATGGACAATAAATATATATTTAAAAAATAAAGGAAAAAAAAAAAAAACACAAACAGATGCTGGCCAGTGGCCTGAGGGAGGAGGTGGGGAATCTTTTAATAGGATTGGTCAAGCCCAGGTAGGACATGTCCTGGGGTCTACTTTTGGGAACTAGTCTCTCAGAATCAGGATGTTGACAAACTTTGCCATGGTGACTTTAACAGGATTGGTTGGACCCAGGTGTGGTTAGGGTAGCAGACTCTTGTCGCTTGAGTAGCAGGCTAGAATAATTATATATGTCATTTTAACGTGGTTGCTGAGAAAACTAGGTACAGATAGGTTATTTGACCTGGGTGCTGGGGAAACTAGGAGCTGATTGGTTGGGTTGGTGGTTTTTCCTAAAACAAGGGGTTACAGAGAAGTCATAACAATTATGAAAATGGAGGTCCTCTGGCCAACCCTAGCCCTTTAAGCAGTAAATTAGGTATGTCCACAAATATACAGTCTATTACTCCAGCAGGTATTCTTGAGCCCAATCTCAGCATATGCATATGGCCTTTTTTTCTTATCATCTGCAGTCATATAGAGATATCTCTAAATCAATGTGTCCAAAACTCAACTCAACTTCTTCATCTGCAACCAACTATACCCAAGTCATTCCTTCTATTCATGGATGATAGCTCCTTCATGAATCTATTCCAAAAACCCTGCAACTTTTCTTTCTCATTCATTTTCATACATACCCATGAAGTAAGGCTATAGAAAAATCTGATTTTTCATACTATGTTTTTTTAAACTTCTCAAACCTACTAAATAAATAAATACTAGAATACTTCCCCTAAGGCAAGAACATATTTAGGATTCTACAAGCCTTTTGTCATAACATTTTTGTCAACTGATTAGTTTATAAATTTGTCTTATGTATAATTCTGTTTAAAGCTATCTTATGTATTATATATTTTGTTGATTCATTAGTATTGAACTCACAGCCAGTAACACATGCTTAAACAACTCTCAAATAACAAGTTCTTTGTCTTAGGCACACTGTAATCTTCACTCCTTGGATAACATATTGAGAAGACACATCTGCACTATGCTGGGGCCATTTAAATCAACTGAAAGCACAGGAATTTAAAAATTCCAAAAAACACATCATGGAAAGGAGACTTGTTTATAGGATCATGCTTGACACATGGCTTTTGAGATCAGCAGGAAACATAAATGTTATGCAATTCAACAGTTTCCGAACTCTGTCAATGCCCATGAATGTTGAAGAGATTATGGCACAGTGCTATTTTTGAGATTATAAATAAATTTAGCATGTTGATAACTACATAAATACAGAATGCCTGAATAAAAAGATCAACTGTACTTTGGAATGTTACAACTATAACTGAAATCATTATTATTTACACCTACCTGGTCTAAATTGTAATCTTTTATTACCAAGGTTCTCTTACAGCTCTTCTTGCTAGTTTATACTTTACTTTGTATTCTCATGATGTCACTAAGAATAATATGAAAGGAAAGGAAGAAGCTGGCTCCTTCAGACTTACTGTTGTAGTTAGCTCCATAATACTGCCATGAGCATCCAATGGACAGTTTATGGGAGGAACAGCTTCATTTCAAGCTTAGAGAATCATTAATAGTAGAAGAAGCTTCTGACTCCCCTATATTCAAGTCTAGAGAAAAACAAAACCAACAAACAAAAACAGCAGTGAGCACAACTCTGAGAAGCACAGGGTGCTCTCCATATCCTTGGGGCACATTCAGATCCACAACAAACACACCTTTTTGGCTGGACCCTGGATCTGTCTCCAGTGACACCTCTAACTAGACAGCTGGAGATCCAAGTTAGAAGCTTTAATAAAACATCTGAGTCTATGGGGGTCATCCGCTCACATTCACACCACACTTACCTTGCAGGCATATGTTTGCTCAATAGCAATGCAATGAAAAAAAAAAGGGAACAAAGGTTGTATTACTGATAAATGGTTGGGAAACCAATTGGTGCTGTTTTAATTGTGTATAAGTTATTTTCAGATACTCTAAAATTAGGGGAATGTTTTATTGCATTGATAAAGTACAAGAAATGGTTTATGTGCTTAAATTAAACAACAATGAAGTAAGATACAGTGGGTTACATAAATGTCTAATTTTTTTCGAGATAGTGATATCCTTTGATTATTTTTCTTTAAAAAGTAAAGTTAATATATTATTATATTATGGATTTAAAAGTAAATTCTCAAATTAATTGGGCACATACTTGTTCTTTCCAAATACAAGTATGTTATTGTTAGAAAAACAAAACCAAAAGATTTAATGTCAATGATGACTACTTTCCTAGATAATATTTACTGTGCTCTCAATAGGTTTAGTAACTACGATTAGTTTACTTATGTGATTTCTATAATGAGAATATAGGAATTAGTATTGGAATGGTAGAACAACGAGACAAAATAAGGAAGAATGCATGTTTTAATAAAGAACTATAAAATATTTTTTTAAATATCAGAAAATGTTATTTTAAATTCATTGAAGAAAAAGGCTGGAAAATAAGCAGACAATAATTTAAAATTTTATTAATTCAAAAGGAAAAATAGCTCAATCTACTTGATCTTGTTATAGCAAAATGCCCAGAAATGTGATTGAAACAAATTAACTCTTTTATGAATTATTTTCAGGAAACTAAAAATGGCTATTTCCTCAAAAAAAAAATCCCTGTGTATTTTCTACAAAAGTGTATATGAGTTCTGTTCTCTTCACATCTTCACCAGTAAATATATTTGTATTAATATATTGATATAATATATTCATATTTTTGTCCTATATTTTAGACAATCTAGTGGCTGCATAGTGAGATCACATTTATGTTTTAATGTGCTTTTCTACTAATGACTAATGATATTGAATACTATTCCATACGCTTCTTAGTTATTTATGTCTTTTTTAAAGTAAAATATCAGTCCAAATCACTGGCTTATTATTGAATTTTAAGTGATCTGAGATGCTCCGGGAAGAAAGCCTACAAATACAATGTGCATTAAAAATACTTTTTTGGGCGGGCTGGAGAGATTGCTCAATGGTTAAAGGGCTTGCTTGCAAAAGCTAACATCCTGGGTTTGAAACCAGAAGGAACCCCAGGTGTCATTCCTCAGCTGACATCCTCTGTTGAAATCACATCTCTCAATGGCTTGGAACTCTACTGTCTCTGACTCCCCAGTGATGGGATTAAAGTGTTTTACATCACACATGTTTTATGATATGGGTTCTGGGCATCAAATTCCAGTCCTCAGGCTTACATGGCAAACACTCTATCAAGTGAGCTACCTCCTGGCCCTAGTGTAGCATATTGCACATGCTGAACCTGAGGGATCATTGATCCCTCACCTTAAACCTTTTATCCTTTGTTCTTTTCTTATAAATTTTATGGCTTTAGGTTTTCCAATTTACTTGTATTTAATTTTTGTGTAGAATTATACATTTTATTTTTCTTAATATTATTATAATTTTGTTAATGTGGGGTAACCAGTCCTCTAGGGCTTAGTTTACAATTAATTGATCATGACTCTATGGTTTACTATCCTGTTCTGTTGATTTACATGGCTAGGTTTGAGCTAAAATATTTGTGAACTGACTCATATGTAAATGCTTGGAACTATTTTCCTATAGTTGGCCTACCATTGTAATTGAGGAGTATATTAATTGTGCCTTCTGTTTCATGAGTACCACATTAAAAAAAAGTGTATCAGGATGAGCTACACATAGGCCCAATACATTTATTAACACTATCCTCAGTAACCTCTTATAAATAAACCTTTTTATATATTTGCACATACTATAGTCTAATTTTATCTGGAGGTATTTAACACACATTTTAACATGTTCTACTTAACATGGATAATAACTTACAAATAGTTAAATACACACATTTCTTCCATTGTTTGAAGTGATGTTATCCTATAAATATTATATTCATAAAATAACACAAATCCTTTCTTATAATTATTTTCTATGTATGATGTTATCTTCTAAACATACTCTGAGAAGCATGTATCAATACTTTTATAGAGTTAATTCTATACATTATTTACTTTTCTTATTGTTGTGATAAAGTACCTGACAAAAAGTAATAAAAGAAGATGTACTGGAGAGAGGGATAACTGATTAAGGCACTTGACCACAGAACCTAAAGACTGGAGTTCAATTCTCCTGTACCCACAAAAAGCCAGATGCACAGAGTGGTGCATGCATCTGGAGTTTGTTTGCAGTGGCTGGAGGCCCTGATGTACTCATTCTTTCTCTGTCTCTGACTCTGACTCTCCTCTCTCTCTTTTTCTCTCTCTTTCTCTTTCTCTTTCCCTGCTTGCAAATAAATGAAAACATTTTACAAAAAAAAAGAATTTAAGCTGATTACATTTAAGCTTGTAGATAAGAGTGAATATATATATATACTTTCTTTTGTAGTTCAGGGCATAACTTCCTTTACTAAGCTTTTGTGTGAATTTAAATTACTGGGTTGTGTTCTTTCTTTTAACATGATTTTCTTATGCTAATTCTTATAGGCAAGTTTGATAACTTTTTTTTGTACAAAAGTGCTGTATTTTTCCTTTAGTTTTGAAATACAGGCTTACAATGATCCTATGAAAATGGGTTTCATTATGACATTTCTATGCATGTTTATTACATCCATGGATTCTCTTACCCTTCATTACTTTCTGACATAATTTATCTGTTCTAATCCCCTCATGCTCCTAGTAAGCCCCTGAGCTAGACTGAGAGCCTACTTCAACAAAAAAAGTTTTTAAATGCTTCCACAATGAAGCCCTAAAGAAAGAATTTAGAGAGCATAATAGAAAACAGAAACTTTCTATTTTATAGATAAAGTTATCATTTTGAAATGGCCATGTCACCAAAAGTAACATAAGATATAGTACATTTTCTATCAAAATTCTAATAACATTCTGACAGAAATAGAAAATCTAATCACAAAATGTATATGGAAACACAAAAGACCCTGAATCACCCAGACAATTCTGTGGAAAAGAGCAATACTAGAATTATGGCAATCTCTGACTTCAAACTAACAGCAACAGTTCTGTAGAAGTATTTAGTAACTTGTTTGTTTGTTTGTTTGTTTATTTGAAGTAGGATCTTGCCTAAGCTTAAAGGGACCTGGAATTCACTATGTAATCTCAGGCTGTCCTCAAACTCATAGCAATCCTCCTACCTCTGCCTCCCCAGCGCTGGGGTTAAAGGCATGCACCATCACACCTGGATATATTTAATAACTTTTGTTCAGTTTACACTTAGTTTGTATAGGTCTTTTTGGCTGAATTTGGTTTTCTTGATTTCAATATCAATGATTTTGTATTGGTATTTTCATTTTTTTATTTTGGTGTGTATCCTGCTACATTACTGAAATTATGTAAACAATCTAAGCATCTCCTCATATAACATTTTGTTTGTTTAAGTATAGGGTCATATTGCCTTCAGTAATATTTTGAATTTTCTCTTTTCTTTTTAAATACATTATTTTTTAAATATTTCATTTATTGTTTATTTGAGAGAAAGTGGGGAGGAGGCATATAGAATGAATATGGGCACACCAGTGCTTCCTGCCACTGCATACAAATTCCAGATATCTGCACCACTTTATGTAACTTACAAGGCCTTACATACCAGGGTACTGGGGAATCAAGCCCAGGCCATCAGGCTCTGTAAGCAAGGGCCTTTAACCACTGAGCAATCTCTTCAGCCCCATGTTTAAATTTTGTTGCCATTTAGCACAAGCTAAGATTTCCTGATCTAAGTGGAATTAGAATGGTAAGAGAACTGATAGCCTTATCTTATTCTTTATAAAATTTTCTTTCAGTTTCACTGTTGTAAACAAGTTCATTATGAGTTTATTTAAACCTTTTGGCATAAAGAAATGTTGATTTTGTCAAATTACTTTTCTGCATTAACTCATTCTTAAACTCTTTGTTAAATTTTGGTAGGTAATATGTATAGAAATTTTTTTATTTCTTCTAGGTTTTTTTTTCCAAATTCATTAGTGTACTATTTTTCAAAACGTTCCCCCAAGTTTCTTTTGAATAGCACAAGCATCTTTCTCTCTGAAGGGTTTGGTTGCTTACTAAGTTCAAAATTTGCTCATTACCTTATTCAAATTTGTTAATCTGTTATTCTTAGGAAATTTATTCTTTCTCAAACTTTCATGTTTGTGATTTTCTATCTCTTCTATACATATGCGCCCTTTAATATCTGTTGCAGTCAGCCACACACCACTAGGATGAATCTTCAAAACAGGCACAATTTTTTGGAGGAAAAATTTATTTGTAGCTATAGATACAGGGTAAGTTACAGAATACAAAAGAGGCTGCTCCCCTTTCACAGGTCCAAGCAGAGAGAGAAACCCATCACCAACACCATATACAGGGAATAGCAAACAGGCAGGAGGGGGCACACAAGGAGAGAATTTATTTCCCTTTATGTAGCCTTAGGGTGGGGTCTTGCAACCCTATCCCAGACTTAATGGCTTTCTGAGTCTCTGGAATTTCCTTATGCACTGCCCACACAGGAAAGGATGTTTACCTCCAGCTCCTTTGAGCTTCTTTACATACTGCCCCTACTGAGAGGCTGCCTTCCTGTAAATATCCTCAGAGACCCACCCAAGATGACTTGAACGGTCAAGTTGACAACAGAACTTAACCATCACAATATCCTTCTGTGATTCTCTTTTACCTTTCATTAATGGCTACAGTTTGTGCCTAACCTAGAGAGCTTTTATTTCTCTGTTGATTTGAAGTGATAATCTAAGTGGATATAGAAAATTTGATCGGCATCTATTTACTATGAGGAATTAAAATCTATCAGCCCATGCTTTCATGATGTAGCAGTTATCTTTGTATTGTTGGGAGAAAACACCTAACCAGAAACAGCTTATAAGAAGAAATGATTTATTTCAGCTTCCTAATTTGAAAGAAAGATTCATTATGGTGCAGTTAGCATTAAGGAGCACACAACACCACTTCTTCAGGGCAGAAGGAAGGAGCTGGTTGTGGTAAAGAGTGAGCTGCATTAATAAACTTCCAGTTCCTCCCCAGTAAGACAAGTCTATCATGGCTCTCTCTTCTGACCACTCCACAACACTCCAAAATTTCCGTCAGCTGAGACCAAGTATTCAAAATACCTGAGCGATGTGGAAACAATTTCATTTTAAACTGCTTGGTTTTCAAGTTTTTTTAAGAGGTGTGATATATACATTTGTTTTTGTACATCCTTGACTCCTCTCACGCAGCTTCAGCATTTTATTTTTGTATTCATCACATATTAGTTACAATACGATAAAGAAAAGTTTTTCATGGTTGTGTATATTAGGGGTTCTGGTTACCTACTATATTTTAGGTCCCCATCTTTTCCTAAATTTGGGAAATTTTCTGCTTTAACTTTACAAGGAGATTTTCCATCGCTTTTTATTTATATCTCTACTTGTTCTTTTGCTTCATATAATCACTTTTCCAGGTCTGGAGAGATGGCTCAGCGGTTAAGGCACTTGCTTCCAGTGCCTAAGGCCCTGGGTTCAATTCCCCAGGATCCACATAAGCCAGACCCACAAGGTGGTGGCCCTGGTGTGCTCTCTCTCTCTCTCTCTCTCTCTCTCTCTCTCTCTCTCTCTCTCTCTCTCTCTCCTCTCTCATCTATCTCTGCTTGAAAATGAATAAATAAAATATTTTTTTTTAAAAAAATCACTTTTCCAGTTATTCTTGAGCTTTATTTTTTGAGTCTATGAATATACTAATTCTTCAACTTTGTATTTAATCCTGGATATCATTTCATTAATTTAGAACATTGGTAATAATACTTTTAATTGAGCTATTTGATTTATGGTGTCTTTCATTCCCAGAATTTAAGGGGTACCTTTCATTAAAAAAAAGTCTGCATAAGCTCTTTGTCTAATTTTGCCATCAAGTTGTAGAACTTAATGGGCAAGGATTATTTGCTATTTCATTCATCCGTTATTTTATTCCTGTTTACGGCCACTGATCCTTTTAATATGAGACTGTTTTGATACTCTTCATGTGGCATTTTCACGTTAAACCTTTTTGGATTCAGTTTCCAGGGGGCTATATATAATTAGAGGAACCCTATATCTTGATTTTCTACACTGTAACTTGTGCATCAGATGTTAGACAAATGATTGCTGTGTAAATGTAGGGACTTCACATTGAGCAGAACTATCCTGGGCTCATAATCCCCACCATCACTCAGAAGACAGACAGAGAGAGGGGGGGATGTGGCTGTAATCATGACAGTAATTCCAAAACAAGACAGATATTTAAATGTGGCAATAAAATAATGAAGAACCTCCGCTGCACCAAGCATAAGACAGAAACATAAAAGTGCTCGGATTCTTATAGAAAACAAACAAACAAAAAAACAAACAAACAAAAACAACTATCCTATGAACAGATCTAGAATGCTCACCGAGGAAGGACCCCAGTGGGTAGGGGACAGACAGGAGGGAAACAGGGACACATTCACAAGATTTGCTCATAAAATGTACAAATTTATTCATTATAAAGGTATTTACAAAATAGAGAGATTTCAAAAACAAATGTCAAAGACTTAATGTTTACATTGAAAAAAGAGATTGGTGAATGCAGAAAGTGAAAAAAGATAAAAACAAAGGAAATTTGTATGGAAGACATAAGAAATAACCATGATTAAAACTATCAAAACAATATAAAGGTTGGAGTGATAGCTCAATCCATTCAGTACTTACCCCATGATCAAGAGGGCCAGAGTTCTCAGTTCTGCATTAGACGGAGACATTGTTACACATACCTATGATACTGTACTGGGCAGGTAGATACAGGAGAATCTTAAAGGCTAGTTCTGTAGTCAGTACAGTTTTATTATTGAGTGCTAGGATAAGTGAGAGACCCTGTCTCAGAAAAAAACACTAGTGTGTACTTGAGGATGACATGAGTGGTTAACCCCTGACCTCCACATGCATGCATACACACACACATTCACAAAAAAAATAAAAATAATTTTAAAACAATTTAGGGTCAATTTAAAACAATAAAAACTTTCAAAATATATTAATGTGTCTTCCTTCCCAGAGAAATAGAGAATTAAGATGTCTAATTGTTTCTGCACCTGAGCTTGTCATTTTGCAAATTAATTAGTGTGAGGGACAGAGATGAGACTACAAAGAATTTCTCTGCAGGTTGAGCATTGTCCTTCCTATCTTTCCACCGTGTCATGCACTGCTCTGACTAGTGCTGGTATGAGAACTTTCAGGAGTTTCTGATATTGAGGCTTGGCAATTCCAGGAGGCAGACAGACACTCTCCTGGAAACTGAACCCAAGGAGGGCTTATTTTGATGGTCCCTCACAACAAAAGAGCTCTGCAAGAGCAGGTGGCCTGTGCGAAATGAGCAGAGTATTTCCACCAAATCTCTTTGAGACTGTCAGACAAAAACAATCTCTGCTTGGAGGGTAAGGCGTTTTGGCAGCTAATGAGCCTTGCAGGCTCTGGTTTTGCCAATCTGTGACTTAACACCACTGTAAACAGGGATTCAAAAAGGTGTTCACATTCCTCTCCCCATAGTTTGGCCACAATTACAAGCTGTAAGGCCTTTTGCCTTCCTATAGGTTGGTACTCATGTCATATACAGCCTCCTACTCTATGCATCACTGACTTTATATGTTTTCTAATTTACTGTTGGCTTCTTATTTCTCTTGTTTTCTTCCCTCTGTTTAATAATCTATATGTTTTATACAATTCAATTTTGTTTCCACTGTTTTATGGGTCACACCTTGAACTACTTAAATTCTATATTCTTAATAAATCCACTTTTTAAATTCAAGTATTATACCGGTATACTTTTACACTTATAATCTATATGTGATAAAATAACATTCCTCGAAAGTTCCTCTTATAGGACTCTAGTTTGAGCTTGTTATTCTGCAATTAAGTAATGTAATTAATTCATACTGCATCATGCCCTAACCTAGAAAAGGTCTTTAAATTTTAAAGCAAAAAAAATGGACAGAACTGCATACAAATGTAGAGGGAAAACTTGTAAGATGTGACTATAAGCCAAGGAATACCTGAATCCTGGCTCCCAGTCGAAGGCAAGTGAAAGGCAGGAAACAGATTCTTCACTGGACAATACAGAGAGGGCATGCCCTGTCTGAATCTTAAAACTTTTATTTATATCTATCTTCTAGAGCTGCATTAAAATAAACTTCAATTTGTCTAAATTAAAGGAATGTAGCAACTTTTATAAGGTCCCCAGGGAGTTAGCATAAATATTTTCATCTAAATATCTTCTATTTCTATACATGTTTTGAACTACACAGACCCAGTACTATCATTCGTGTTTAAAATACATTGAAGTATTATCTTTTGTAATTATTGAGAAGAATATCTCATACTTTACAGTGGCTTTAATTTCTGCATACTGTTTTCCTTAATATATGACTAACAGCTAACGTTCCTTTATAATATCTTTAAGTGAAATTTTTGAGTAGTTAATCATACCAATTTTTCACCTAAAATGTTTACTTTTGTAAATTTTGAAAAGTACTTTAGTTATTATGTAATTGTGATTCCCATATTTACCATTCCTCTGTGTAGTTTATAACCATTTTCTCTGTTCTAGTTTGTGAGACACTTTTCATGTCTACCTGGTCACATGTAAAGACTCAAAGAAGAGCCCATAGCCATTTCTGAGCTTCTTTTCTCTCTAGAACTTTTTCAGTTTATCTTCTTTTTCAGGTGAGTATGGCTCGCCTGTACTACTTGTTGCTTGAGGATAATCCAGAACATCATGGTGGAAGGGAATGACAGAATAGGGTGTAACTCATGGCAGTCAGGACACAGAGAGACAGCAATAATCCAGAGACAGGGCCTACATATGGAAGGAAGCCACTTCCTCCAACTACAACCGATCTCCGAATACCCTATTTAGCTATAAATCCATACATCCAATAATCCATTTCATTAGTATCATCAGGTGAGTCTTCATTGCCTTGAGCCTTCTGAAAAGCACATTTGTCAATCCATAGCATGTGGTAACAATTGACAGACACGACCAATATGAGCAGAAGGTACTAGGAGGCCTCAGGAAGTTTTAAGAGTATAGAAGGTTTTTTTTTTTTCAGACACACAAAACAGAAATGAATACAAGATTATATAAATGGCAGAAAGTTAGATTTCTGTTTATAACATACCCTGTGCCTCATTAAAAGTATATGTATACATTAGATAAATCCCTGAAGTCATTAAGAGTTTTGCTACTGTAGGAAACACCGGTTCTCTGTCACTTCACTTTGTGCTATTTAAAAGCAAGCATGTAACATTTTAATATGATTGATGATTCTAATGATGATTTCTATTTTATGCAGTAGGAGTATTTAGTGGCTGACGTTTAAAGAAGAAATATTTTAAATAGGAATTTAGGTTTGAACATTAGCAGAGTAATAGCACTGTGTCATTAGCTCTGCAAACCTTCGTAAACAGAATGGTGTGCCATGTTATAGTCTATCCCCCTGGTGTTGCTTGCAGTGAGGACATGATGACAGACGAGCAAAGAGAGAATAAAATATTGATGCAGTGTTACTTGCTTTGCCCAATTGGGAAATCAATATTTTAACAACAGAATTTTGCAATACCCAGTGTACAGAGCTAAGAATGATAGAAGTCGAGGCTGACAATACCAAGTGTATAAAACTTCTTCAATTCCTTCTCCTGGAGTTGTGAAGAGAGAATTCAGAGACTAGGAGTGTTGGTAATTTTATGTTTAACTTGATAAAAACAACCAAGTCAGCTTCCAAGTTTTCTAATGTCATTTCACACTCATGGGACTGAGTATATGTTAGATGTCCTTCATCATTGTTAATATGGGAGTGTTTTATATGTTTCACCAAATTGATTACTTCAATACAGGTATTGTATAGCTTACTAGCATTCTGATTTGCTTTTCAATGTTAAATGATACTAATGATCTTTTGTAATTTTACTCTCATTTAGTGAAATTTTTATTCAATTCTTTTGCTGGTTGTTAAACAAGTTTTATGCTTTTATCCTTTTTAAGTTTTTTAAAAAGTAAAGTATCACTGTGTAACTCAGGCTTGTCTTGGACTCGTGGCAATCCTCTTTCCTCAGCCTACGGGTGCTGGGAATACAGATTGAAGGCAACATGCCTGACATAATTTTACCCTTGAATCTTAAAAGTCCTTTATGTATACTCTCCCTTCTATAATTTAATACTGTATTCTCTTTAAAAGGTTTATCAAACAATATTAAATATGTTGAAATTCAATGCATCATTATATTTTAGATAGAGCAATTTTACTGTTGCCTCCATAAATAACCTCAAAATCAAAAATTCAATAGTTTCTCCTCTATCTTATATACTTATTATATATATATATATATATATATATATATATATATATATATATATATATATATATGATTTTGGTAATTATCCAATTTTATTTAGATTGTATAAAATTTATAAGAACTTTGAGGAAAATCTTTCTGACACTGACTATGACTTTTTTTCAAATTAAACACTAAAATATAACAAATAAATATGAGACTGGTAAATTACAAGACTGATTTTTGCAAACCACTTGTATGAAGAAAAACAAAACACAGTATGAGAAAGTATTATGGTTCAAACCACCCAACACTGAATTCCAGAATATGGGGAAGATCTCATAAAATGTTATAAAAATAATTCCAGCTAAAAAATATAAAATGTCAACAGATGATTCACTGAACATGTGTAATTTATAAATAAGCTCTTGAAATGATTATCAATGTCACTGAAAAATAACCAAAGCTTTCCTCTTCTTGTAAATAAGCTATCTACAAAGGCATTGACATTCTATTTATTAAATCAGAAAATTACGGATACATACTAATATGCAAAGTAATCCATCATGTCAGGAAACAGATCTGTGATCTGAGCAATGGTAGACACAGGGCCCAGGACATCAGACCCTTTGCAAAGGAAATATGTAAGTTTGCAAGCTGGTCAATACATTTCAGTGTTGTGGTAGTTTGTATTTCAATTAGTGGTTGCTACATGGCCCATCAAAAATATTGTTTATTTGAACATATGATAAAATTATTTTAAAAAGTTAATGGCAAATAATTAGTAAATAATGGCAGTATGTGATTATATGTGTGTCGTTAAAACAATCACCATGACAACAGCAGGGTCATAAGTTTGTTCTTGGGTTCTTTTCGCTCAGTTACCTCCCAAATTCTCCATCTTTTTCGTTCTTCCAGTAACTTTGCATTTCTTTCCATACAGTTGCTCACTGCCCAGATCTCTAGATGGTTTGGAAACTTTTGGGATTTTTCTTCTGCTTCTGCACAATAGTCATATAACCTATGTAAAATTTTCAATGCAGACCAATTGGAGTCCATGAAATTGATGATGGTGATAATAACAATACTAAAAGGAAAGTGGCACAGGCATCTGGAGTTCATTTGCAGTGGCTAGAAGCCCTGGCATGCCCATACTATCTCTCTCTCCCCCTCTCTTTTCTCTTTGTATGTATACTTCTGCTTGCAATAAATAAATAAATAAATAAATAAATAAATAAATAAATAAATAAATAAATAAATAAAAAGAATGAACAGCCCTGCACCTGTGCATATGAGCATGTTTCACTACTCAGGAATCACACAGATTTGCTTAACCTCCCTCTGGAAAGCAAGTGAAAAAAATCACTTTCAGCCTTCATGTTTGTCAATGTGTCTGTCTCATGCTTCGGATAAAATGAAGATTGGGTTTGTTTTTTTCACAGTATTTTTTCAAGAATTTATGACCTCTTATTTTCATTATATGAGTGATTATATATATATATATATATATATTATATTAAATATATTATATTTTACACATTATATTTTTATTCCTTCTTTTATTACTACGAAAAAATTTAGAACTGACAGGAATACAAAATTAATTTGCTTTAGCCATGGAAGCACATACTTAGATTTATCAAAGTGCTAATAGTTTGCTATATTTACTTTGGGTATTTTTATATTTTATTTGTTATTTTGTTCCATTAGCAAACAATGAATTATGGTCTATTGCAGAGTTTTCCAAACATATTTTTTGTTCCCTTGCCCTCCACAACACTCCTTTGACTTCTCACTTTGTGCTCTCTCTTCACTGTGGCCTCCTTTCTGATTTCATGCTGTGTTAATGTCCCTTCACCACTTCTCACCATCCAGTGATCCCCTCAGGTGGTATCCTATCCAGTTTTGTAGCCTGTACCCACTCTCATATCCCCAGTGTTTACACAGATATACTAATATTTAGAGACCACATACAAAGTGGGCCTATATTATGAGTATGATTCTGCTTTCTTTAAAAATTCTTTATAAATTTATATATTCTTCAAAGTTGAAGTACCCAAATCCAGTGCTTCATGGCATGGAGTTAATTATCTGAACTTTTAAGCTTTTCATCGTCATTATAGCCACTCTCCTACATTACAAGTGATACATGTAAAACCATCATGACTCACATTCTGCAT
>PVHP010029893.1:0-22014 GCA_004024765.1 Zapus hudsonius
CTCTCTCTCTCTCTGACTCTCTCTTAAATAACTAACTAAATAAATTTTAAAAAAAAGAAAAAAAGAAAAGAAAGAGGAATTTAGTTAGACTGGAACTCATTATGTAGCCCAGTGTATCGATTTCCTCCTTTTTGCTGGGACAAAATACCCAATCAGGAGTAGTTTATGGAAGGAAAGGATTTATTTCAGCTTACAGTTCTGAGGGGAGGTTTCTATCATGGCAGGAGCATGCAGTAGTGTGTCACATCACATAAGCAGGGAGGAAGTAGAGCAAGTGAAGCTGAGTGCAGCAAGTAGAACTGGGATTTGACACCCCAATGCCTTCTGCCAGTGACACTTCCTAGAGAAAGGCACCTCAATCTTCCCAAACAATGCCATCAACTGGGGATTAAGTATTCCAACACATGAGGCTATATAAGGTATTTTACATTCAAACCACCACATTCAGGCTGACCTTGAACTTGTGACCATTCTCCTTTAAATTCAGCTTCCCAAGTGCTTGGATTACAGGCATGACCATCATACTAGCTTGAAAATTCTTATCAATTTTACCTTAGCACTTGTGTTTTGTAAGTGAAGCCCAGTAGAACAATGACATATGCAGTTGGTGCCTCAGTTCATACATGATTTGTCTCTAACTTCCCCAGGATAGCTTGTCAGCTACCCATGCCCTGATTCTTGCCCCTTGGGCCAAGTCTGGCTTCCACGTCCCCACTTTGGCCCAGGCACTGAAGCCATCATTCACTCAGCGTAGGGCCTGGATGTGGCAGGAGGAATTTGAGGTGGGCATTTGTGCCCTGTCTTATCTTAGAGGCATGGTGGTAACGGAGATAGGCAGCAGCAAGAATAAGCCTCTTAAACATTCCTGTTATAGATACAGAGACTGTTTTAGAATGGATATTTAATCTCCTGGGCATCTCAGCTCTGAGTTGCAGGCTGAATGGAAGTGTGGATTGACAATGCCACCCCTGGTGTACAGTGTCAGTCTGTGGCTGTCAATGGGAGAATCCTGGGGCTGGTGGACTGTGTATGCATATACAGTCATAGGGTATCCCACCTTCCCACAGTGCCTATGACTGGTCTATAACTCATCCTGAAAATATCCCTGGGCACATGCCATTAACTAGCAAATAAGAAACTTGAGGGACTAGAGAGATGGCTCAGCAGTTAAAGGTGCTTGCTTGGAAAGCCCAATGGCCAGGATTCATTATCCTAGTACCCACATAAAGCCAGATGCACAGAGTGGTGCATGCATCTTGAGTTCTTTTGCAGTGGTAGGAGGCCATGATGTACCCATTTTCTTGTTCTTTCTTTTTGTCTCTCTCTGCTAATAAATAAATAAATAAATAAATAATAAATGTAAAAGCCAGCCATGATGGTACATGCCTTTAATCCCAGCACTCTGGAGGGAGGCAGAGGTAGAAGAATCAATGTGAGGCAACCCTTGAGACTATATAGTGAATTCCAAGTAAGCCTGGGCTAAAGCAAGACCCTACTTTGAAAAACCAAAAACCAAAAACAAAAAAAGAGGGCAAAAATAATAGAAGAATTTTGTGCCTCTATTGGGACTTTCTTTGTTCCCTAAACCAGGGACCCTTATATCTGCCTCCTAAGTGCTGGGATTAAAGGTGTGTGCCACCATGCCTGGCTAAAGATGTTTTAATAACTTAAAAAAAACTTATTGCATCAACTTTTCATGAGTACAAATGAAAAACTTCCTTAGGACAACTGAAAAATAATGAGTGAAAATTGGCCTGTAAAAGCAGATTGACAAATATTTGCTCATGCATTGATGAATTAATGAATGAACAAGGAAAATGACAGCTGGGGGTGTGGCCCAGTGCTATCATGCTTGCTTGGTGCTTGTCTAGAGCCTATGCTGGAGGTTAGAAGCTTATGTCCCTTTCCTGTGTAAGTTGTGGCATAGTACAGCAAGGGCAGAGAGGAAATGGAATGAAAAAGTACAGATAAACAAGAGGGGTAGATTGGTGCATTAATTTGTTTCTTCCTCCCATGACTGCCTTATAATCTCTTGCTTTATAGAGACAAGCAAGCACCCTCTATAGAGACAAAAGGCCAAAAAGAAAAAGTGAAATCCCCTACTTTCTAATGGTCAGATCCTAACTGCTTGGAACCTGATCCAGTGCCCTATGATATACCTTAACCAAACAATTATAAACTTACTTGTAATGACCTCTGGTTCCTTACCCCAAATGTCCAATCTAAGAGAGGAAAATGGGTATATACTACCTCTAGATAGTTTCACTCATGTTCTATTTACATAAACTCCACAGAAATGGCCCAGGAGACAAGGCAAGATGACTTAACAACTATAAAAGCACCACATTACCATTCAGGGGGCACTTCTCTCTATTTCTGAAAATTCACCTGCTGAATTTCTGTCCAGAGTGTGCATTCCTTTTATTTTATTTTATTTTATTTTATTTTATTTTATTTTATTTTTGAGGCAGGATCTCACTGTAGCCCATGCTGACCTGGAACTTATTCTGTATCCCAGGCTGGCCTTAAACTCATGGCCATCCTTCTACCTCAGCCTCCACAGTGCTGAGACTAATAAGCATTTGTCATCACACCGAGCCATAGTGTCTATTCTTTATTAAAATTTTTATGCTAATTCTGGTCTTGTAAATACTTTTATCCTGTGCCTCAGACACATTGTTCTGGCATTGAGACAGAATAGGAAAGAATTAGCTTATTTAGGCAGGCTTCAGCCAGGAAGTGAGACCCAGAGGAAACCAGAAGATGCCAACCCACCTGTTGTTCCTCCTGGCACAAAAATGAAAACTCCCAACTTGTACTGTGTCTGACTGACACTGATCTACAATGCCCCCTGCTGTCCACAGTTGAACATGCTATGACCCTAGTCCCAGATATAGGTTGACTATGATCCATCCTCCAGATTTAGTAACAAATCAGATTTTTCCACCTCCCTGAATTAAACACCATAAAAGTGGTAAGGCTGGCATATGCCTTCCTCTCTTTTCCTGGCTTCTCCACTTCCTGAGACCCTCTCACCCTCGTTCGGTGTGGTCTGAACTTCCCCCATGTTAGTTTCAGTCCACAGGCAGCTAGGGAACCCTAACCCTGTCTTTTAATCTTTGTCTCCCCACTTTGTCTGTATTATGGTCTCTCAGTTTACCATGTACAGATTCTCATCCTGGATCTGCCACGTGGACATTCTCTCTTTTCCCTGTCCTCCATCCAGGGGAAAGCACATGGCCAATGCAAAGTGTGTTCCCCTCTTTTAAGCTCTCAGATTGTCCCCTAGATTTCACCTTCCTCGGGTTCGAAGCCCTTCTAAATCTTACCTCAAAACTTTCCATGTTTTAACAACCCCTTCTGATCTTTCCTTGGAAGCCTGTTTTCCCATAGATGCCACATACCCATAACTCCATTCTAACTTCTCTTTAAACATATTCTAGCTCCACTCTCTTAGCCTCAGTTTCCCTAGCCTTCCACATGATCCTCATCATCAGTCTGGCTTCTCTCTCTAAATCTCAGTTTAGCCCTAACTCCCACTTTTCTGAAATATGTTTCCCACATAAAAATGTTCCAGTCTTTCTTTTCAGGTTCGAATTCCCTTCAAATAAACCCCACAAATTGTGATTTGTCTCCAAATAAACTCAGTAATTCATAATTTGTCCTTCTTCATTCTGTCTTTATTATTCTTCATTAAAGATTAGGAAAGAACCCAAAACTTAGGTTTCATAAATCTGGGAGGACTCCTGAACCCCAAAAATATGTCAGCATGACATACTCCATCTGAAAAGGAATTGGGTGTCAAAGAAGCCTAATCCAGTTTTTGAATAAATTTGAGGTTCCCTATGTTCTACTAGTTGATATATTTTTTTAAAGGTATGGTCTTGCTCAAGCTCAGGCTGACCTGGAATTTACTATGTAGTCTCAAGGTGGCCTCAAACTCATGGCAATCCTTGTACCTCTGCCTCCCCAGTGCTGTGATTAAAGATGTGCACCACCACATCCAGCTATTTTCTATTAGTTAATAGCAAGAGTCTGGCATCACAAATGAGCCAGAGGGAAGAAGTGGTGTGCTTAAGAGGACAAAGGATCTCTGTGGAATCAGTGGCCTTCAACGACTTAACTTTTTTAAAATTTAAAAATCTTATAGGGAACACATGTCTTATAAATGTGCTTCAAAACTGCAAATTAAATTAACCCAAGTACACATCACAAATGTTTGTGTGTTTCTCTAAGAATTAGCAGATATATAAAGAACAAAGGGCTTTCATTTCTGATATTGAAAACTTATTAAGAGTAATAGTGTTCATATACATAATAAAGCATCTGTGCATGGTGAAGATGCACTACATAATTCAGTTGCTGAACATGTTCCTACAGTGCACACATCAGAAATGTATGTGATATTCTTTTTCAATTAGCGATATATAAGGAGGACATTTCCTTTATTGGGTTTAAAAACAAACGTAATAAGAATAACACTGTGTTTATATACATAACAAACGTGTGCATGGTGAACATGCACTATTCAGTTCTGTTCCTGTACTTGTTTTTGCAGTGCTCACATCACAAATGTATTTTTATCTCTGTGAATTAGCAGATATAAAATGAGGAAATTTCATTACTGAGGTTTAAAACTAAATCTGATAGAAAAATGTTGTGCTTCTATATAAAATAAAGCATGTGTACACTGTGTATTTGAACTATGAAATTCAGTTGGTGAACTTGTTTCTGCAGTGCATATATCACAAATGTATGTTATTGTCTCTTTGAATTAGCACATATTTGAAGAATCTTACAGGGAACACATGTCTTATAAATGTGCTTCAGAAATTGCAAATTCAATTAACCCATGCACACATCACCAATGTTTGTGTTTTCTCTATGAATTAGCAGGTATAGGAAGAACAAAGGGCTTTCATTTCTGATGTTGAAAACCTAATAAGTGTAATAGTGTTTATATACTTAATGAAGCATCTGTGCACAGTGAAGATGCACTTCATAATTCAGTTACTGAATGTGTTCCTGCAATGCACACATCACAAATGTATGTTATTCTCTTTGAATTAGCAGATATAAGAAAAACACCTTTTCTCTGAGGTTTAAAAACAAACCTGATTAGAATAACATTGTGTTTATATACATGATACAACATCTGTCCACACTGAAGATGCACTGCATAATTCAGTTGCTGAACGTGTCCTTACACTGCACACATAAGAAATGTATGTGATATTCTCTTTCAATTAGCGATATATAAGGAGGACGTTTCCTTTATTAGGTCTAAAAACTAAGAATAACACTATTTCATATACATAATAAACATGTGCATAGTGAAAATTCATTGTTTAATTCAGCTACTGAACTTTTATCAGCATTTCACACATCACAATGTGTGGTATTTTCTCTATGAATTGTTATATATAATGATGCTTTCATTACTGAGGTTTAAAACAAAATCAGATAAGAAAACCATTCTGGTTATATACATAAAAAAGCATGTGTAAACAGTGTAGATGAACTATGAAATTCTGGTAGTTAACTTGTTTCTGCAGTGCATATATCAAAAATGTATGTTATTGTCTCTTTGATTTAGCACATATATGAAGAATCTTACAGGGAACACATGTCTTATAAATGTGATTCAGAAACTGCAAATTAAATGAACCAATGAACACATCACCAATGTTTGTGTTTTTCTCTATGAATTAGCATGTAATTGAAGAACAAAGGGCTTTAATTTCTGATGTTGAAAGCCTAATAAGTGTAATACAGTGTTTATATACATAATGAAGCATCTGTGCACAGTAAAGATGCTCTACATAATTCAGTTACTGAGCTTGTTCCTGCAATGCACACATCAGCAAGGTATGTTGGATTCTCTTTCAATTAGCAATATATAATGAGGATGTTTCCTTTATTAGGTTTAAAAACAAACGTAATAAGTTTATGTACATAATAAACGTGTGCACGGTGATCTTGCACAATTCAGTTCTGTACCCATAGTTGTTTTTGCAGTGCTCCCTTCACAATTTTTTTTCTCTCGTAATTAGCAGATATAAAATGAGGAAATTTCATTACTGAGGTTTAAAACTAAATCTGATAGGAAAAATGTTGTGCTTATATACAAAATAAAGCATGTGTACACATTGTAGATGAACTCTGAAAATCAGTTAGTGAACTTGTTTCGGCAGTGCATATATTAAGCATGTATGTTATTGTCTCCTTGAATTAGCACATATTGAAGAATCTTACAGAAAACACATATCTTATAAATGTGCTTCAGAAACTGCAAATTAAATTAACCCATGAACACATCACCAATGTTTGTGTTTTTCTCTATGATTTAGCAGGTATATGAAGAACAAAGGGCTTTCATTTCTGATGTTGAAAACCTAATAAGTTTAATAGTGTTTATATACATAATGAAGCATTTGCTCATAGTGAAGATGCACTACATAATTCAGTTACTGAATGTGTTCCTGCAATATACACATCACAAATATATGTAATTGTCTCTTTGAATTAGCGGATAAAAGAGAAACACCTTTCCTATCTGAGGTTCAAAAACAAACGTGATTAGAATAGCATTATGTGTATGTACATGATACAGCATCTGTCCACAGTGAAGATGCACTACATAATTCAGTTACTGAATGTGTTCCTGCAATATACACATCACAAATATATGTAATTGTCTCTTTGAATTAGCGGATAAAAGAGAAACACCTTTCCTATCTGAGGTTCAAAAACAAACGTGATTAGAATAGCATTATGTGTATGTACATGATACAGCATCTGTCCACAGTGAAGATGCACTCCATAATTCAGTTGCTGAAAGTGTTCCTACAGTGCACACATCAGAAATGTATGTGATATTCTCTTTTAATTAGCGATATATAAGGAGGACGTTTCCTTTATTAGGTTTAAAAACAAACGTAATAACACTGTTTATATACATAATAAATGTGTGCACGGTGAACATGCACTATTCAGTTCTGTTCCTGTACTTGTTTTTTCAGTGTTCACATCACAAATATATTTTTTTCTCTGTGAATTAGCAGATATAAAATGAGGAAATTTCATTACTGAGGTTTAAAATTAAATCTGATAGGAAAAATGTTGTGCTTATATACAAAATAAAGCATGTGTACTCAGTGTAGATGAACTCTGAAATTCATTTAGTGAACTTGTTCCTGCAATGCACATATCACAAATGTATGTTATTGTCTCTTTGAATTAGCAGATATAAGAAAAACACCTTTCCTTTCTGAGCTTTAAAAACAAAACTGATTAGAATTACATTGTGTTTATATACATGATACAACATCTGTCCACACTGAAGATGTACTGCATAATTCAGTTGCTGAACATGTTCTTACAGTGCACACATAAGAAATGTATTATGTAAATGGTGATTAAAGACATTGCAGGCTTCTGGGGAAGATGGCTGAGGCTTCCGGGGAAGATGGCTGAGTAGCAGACACCCCGTACACCTCGGGAATCAAGGGCAAGGGTTTTTCAGCGGGGATCCAGGTCGTGGACACAAGCTGCGGCCACACACTGAGCTCCAGACACCTCAGAGCACAGGGTTCTCACGACTGGAAGCTGCCAGTGTGGACCAGCACTCACAGGAGGCAGTGAGTCGTCCCCAGCAGGCAGGCTGTGCCAGAGCAGCCTCAGCCCACCAGCCACCTGCTCAGATGGCCTCTCTTGGGTTTCGTCCCCGACCCTCCCACCCTCTCTCTATCCCGCCCCTCCCCGGCACTTGGGTATCTTTCTTTTTCAACTTATTGTTGTTTTTTTAAATTTTATTTCTTATATTAATATTCTTTCTCCATTGGCCATCTGTACATAGCCCTTCCCCCCGCCTTCTGGACTCCAGCGTGTCTGCCCCGACCCTCTCCATCACTACTCTGTTAAGTTCTTTATTTTGATTTTTTAATCCTTTTTTTCTTTTCTTTCTCTTTCACTAGTTTGACCAGGAGCTCCTATGTAGCCCCTCCCCCTGCCTTCCAGACTCCAGCGTGTCTGCCCTGCCCCTCCTCCCCTTGCTACACCTCTTCTTTATTTTGGTTTCTTAATCCTTTTTTTCTTTTCTTTCTCTTTCACCAGTTTGACCAGGGGCTCCTACATAGCCCCTCCCCCTGCCTTCCAGACTCCAGCGTGTCTGCCCCGCCCCTCCCCCCTCGCTACTCTGTTCACTTCTTTATTTTGTTTTTTTAATCCTTTTTTCTTTTCTTTCTCTTTCACTGGTTCCGCAGGGGCTCCTACATAGCCCCTCGCCCCGCCTTCCGGACTCAAGCGGGTCTGCCCACCCCTCCCCCCTCACTACTCTGTTCTCTTGTTTATTTTGGTTTTTCAATCCTTTTTTTCTTTTCTTTCTCTTTCACCAGTTCCTGGCTTATTTTTTATTTTATTTTATTTTTTTCCTTTTCTTTCTTTGCTGCCTTCAAAATTGGCCCAGGGGTTCTTATGTAGCCCCTCCCCCGACCTCCAGCCTCCAACACATCTGCCCTGCTCCTTTTCGGCTCCTGAGGAACCCATCAGCCCCTCTATCTGCACCCAGAGAACCCAGCAACACTAGTTCCAGGGATCTCAGCGGCCTCAAACCCCCTGCCTCTCCCCCCGCAGACTCCATCCCCTGGGTCCACAGGCCCCTATGGGCCTGTTCCCCTCGTCTGCCCAATCTGGTGGCCCCACCCCCTGTACCCACAACATCCAGGGGTCCGCTACCCCTCTCCATGACCACCAACCCCAACAGCCCTGACAACTGAACCTGCCCCAGTGCCCACTGCCCTCTGCCATCGCTCATGACTGCCGACCCCTGCAGATATCTCAAAGGCATTCCTCCAAACACCTCAAGTGGAATCAAAATGGGCAGACCTCAACGCAAGAATATTACACCAGCTGAGGAAACTGCACCAAATGACAACAACACCACCACTAAAGAGAGAGAGCAGAAGCAAGCCCAGGATGACACGATGCTAAACCCTGATCATACTGGCACAGATTCTAAGGAGAACTTAATGTTAGTCATGCAAGAAAAAATGGACCAACATATTGAAAGCGCACAAAGTCAGCTCATTAGCTTTGCCACCAGGCTTAATATATAAGTGGAGAACCAAATGGACATCAGAAGAGACTTATCAGAACTAAAGACAAGCCAACAAACTGAAGGTATCAAAAACCAGCTTTCCAAATTAACTGAAGACATCTGCAAATATAAGAATGACTGTCAGGAAGAAGTAATTAAATCAAATCTTGAAATGAAATCACATCTCAACAGGATGATAGAAGCAACCCAGAAAGAAGTTGCAGAAAACAAAAACCATATTGAAATAATAAGAACATCCCTTGCATCTCTTACCAACAGGATCAATCACTGGGAAAACAGAAACTTGGACATGGAAGACAGAACAGAAGAGAATTCAAGGGAAATCAGAACCTTGACAAAATTCAAAAGAGCAAGTGAACAAGTCCCAAGGGAAATGTGGGATACCATAAAAAGACCTAATCTCAGGATCATGGGGATCCCAGAAGGAGAAGAAAACCAAATGAGGGGCATAGAAAATATTTTCAACAGAATTATTCAAGAAAACTTTCCATACTTGGCAAGAGATAGTCCTGTACAACTAAAAGAGATACGGAGGACCCCAAACAAATTGGACCAAAGAAGGCACACCCCAAGACATATCATAGTTACAATGCCAAACATTGAGGATAAAGAGAGTCCTGAGACAAGAGAAAGGAAACTCACATAATAAAGGAAAACCCATCAGAATCACATCAGACTTCTCCATAGAAACTTTAAAAGCCAGGAGAGCTTGGAACAAAGCGATTCTAGGCCTAAAGAAGAATGGATTACAACCTAGACTACTCTACCCAGCAAAGTTATCCATCATATTGATGGAGGATTTAAAGTATTCCACCAGACTAATCAGCTTTACAATTACTTGAGCACAAAGCCAAACCTTCAAAAGATACTTCATGAGATATCCCTTGCAGATGAAACAAACAACCGACCCTAGGAAAGGAACAGAGAACAAACAAGGTAACACAAAAGAGATAGCAGCACCAGCTCAGATACCAACCTCCATACTCTCTACAACATGGCAAACCTCATAGTTATAACTTTGAATGTAAATGGACTCAACTCTCCTTTAAAAAGACACAGGATAGCAGGTTGGATCAGGAAAATGGACCCTTCTATCTGTTGCCTTCAAGAAACACACCTTATCGCTAAAGACAGTAACCTACTGAGAATAAAAGGGTGGAAAACAATTTTCCAGGCATGTGGGAAAAATAAAAAAGCAGGTGTGGCTATTCTAATATCAGACAAAATAGACTTTAAGCCAAAAGCAATAAAAAAGGATGATGATGGCCACTTCATACTCATCAAGAAGACAGCAAGAAGACAGCACTATACTAAATATGTATGCACCAAATCAAGGGCCCCTCAGTTCATTAGGCATAAATTGCTCAAAAGCAAAGCAGATATAGATGCCAACACCATCATAGTAGGAGACTTTAACACTCCACTGTCATCCCTAGACAGATCATACAAACAACAGACAAGCAGGGAAATCAAGCTGCTAAATGGCACCATAGAAAAACTAGGGATAACAGACATCTACAGAACATTCCACCCCAAGGACACAGATTACACATTCTTCTCAGCAGCACATGGAACTTTTTCCAAAATTGACCATATACTGGGCCATAAATCATCCCTCAGCAAATTCAGAAAGATCAATGTAATCCCCTGCATCATATCAGATCACAACACATTAAAGCTAGAAATTCACAATGGGAGAGAATCCAAAAATTTCAAAAGATATTGGTGACTGAACAACTCGCTCCTGAACAATGAATGGGTCAAACAAGAAATCAGACAGGAAATCCAGAACTTCCTAGAAACAAATGATAATGAGGATACATCCTTCCAGAACTTGTGGGACACAATGAAGGCAGTTCTAAGGGGGAAATTCATTGCTCTAAATGCTTTCATAACAAAGACAGAGAGGTCTCAAATCAACCAATTATCCTCATACCTAAGGTCATTAGAACAGATGGAAAAATCCAATCCTAGGAGCTCGAGACACAAGGAAATAATTAAGATCAGAGCTGAGATTAATGACATGGAAACAAAGAAAATGATTGAAAAAATAGACAAATCAAAGAGTTGGTTCTTTGAATAAGTCAATAAGATCGACAAACCCCTGGCCAACTTAATCAAATGAAAAACTGAGAAGGCCCAAATTAACAAAATAAAAAATGACAAGGGTGAGATCACTACAGATCCTGAAGAGATTGGATGTATCATCAGGTCATACTTCCAAAACCTCTACTCCTCAAAATTAGAGAACCTAGAAGAAATGGATAAATTCCTGGACACCTACTAACTTCCAAAGCTCAGACCAGAGCAGATAAAGACCCTAAACAATCCGATAACAATCACAGAGATTGAATCGGTAATCAAGAACCTCTCGAAATGGAAAAGCCCAGGTCTAGATGGTTTCTCAGCTGAATTCTACCAAACCTTCATCATAGAACTGAAACCTCTCTTTTTGAAGCTTGTCAGGGACATAGAAAAAGAGGGTAGGCTCCTGAACTCCTTCTATGAAGCTACCATCACCCTAATTCCCAAACCAGGCAAGGATGTAACAAGAAAAGAAAACTATAGACCCATATCCCTGATGAACTTGAATGCAAAAATCCTAAACAAAGTCCTAGCAAACTGAATACAAACCCATATCAAGTCTGTAATTCACCCTGACCAAGTCGGCTTCATCCCAGGGATGCAGGGATGGTTCAACATATGCAAATCGATAAATATAATTCACCACATTAACAAACTCACCCGCAAAAACCACATGGTCATCTCAATTGATGCTGAAAAGGCTTTTGACAAAATTCAACACCACTTCATGTTCAAAACCCTGGAAAGAATAAGCATAGATGGCCTATATCTCAACATGATAAAGTCAATATACAGATCTCCTAAAGTACAAATCATCCTCATTGGGGAAAGACTCAAGGAGTTCTCCCTTAACTCAGGAACAAGACAGGGATGTCCACTCTCACCACTGCTATTTAACACAGTGCTTGAAGTTCTAGCCCAAGCAATAAGACAAGAGAATAGCATAAAAGGGATACAAATTGGAAAGGAAGAAGTCAAACTATCCCTCTTTGCAGATGACATGATCTTATATATATCAGACCCAAAGAACAGTATTAGTAATCTCCTGAAGGTGATCAATGCCTTCAGCAGAGTTGCAGGATACAAAAAACAGTAGCCTTTCTATATACAGAAGACAAACATTTGGAAAAAGACATCAGAGAAACTGTCCCGTTCTCTATATCCTCAAATAAAATAAAATACCTGGGAATATTGCTAACCAAGGGAGTGAAAGACTTATATAAGGAAAATATTGAAACACTCAAAAGGGAAATAGAGGAGGATGTGACAAGATGGAAAGACATTCCATGCTCATGGATAGGAAAAATCAATATAGTAAAAATGGCAATCCTGCCAAAAGCAATCTACAGATTCAACGCAATGCCAATAAAAATCCCAACCTCTTTCTTCACAGACATTGAAAAAATAATCTCAAAATTTATTTGGAAGTGTAAGAGACCTCAAATAGCTAAAAGTATTCTGAGCAAAAAAAAAAATAACGCAGGAGGTATCACCATACCTGACTTTAAAACATCCTACAAAGCCATAGTAACTAAAACAGCATGGTATTGGCAGAAAAACAGACAGTCTGGCCAGTGGAGTAGATTCGAAGACCCAGCTTTTAATGCAAGTAACTTCAGCTTCTTAATCTTTTACAAGGGTGCCAACAATGTATGCTGGGCCAAAGATAGCATCTTCAACAAATGGTGCTGGACAAACTGGATGTAAAACACATGTAAAAAAATGAAATTAGACCCACTCCTTTCACCATGCACACAGATCAACTCCAAATGGATCAAAGACCTCAATATCAAGCCTGTAACCCTGAAAACCCTGGAAGAAAAAGTAGGAGGAACCCTACATGAGATAGGAGTAGGGAACAACTTCCTGAGCAAATCTCCAGCAGCCCAGGAAGTGCAACAGTCACTTAACCAATGGGACCTGATCAGGCTCAAAAGCTTCTGTACAGAAAAAACACTGTTCTCAAAGTCAATAGACCCCCTTCAAATTGGGAGATGATTTTTGCCAGCTACAACACAGACAGAGGCCTAATTTCCAGAACCTACAGAGAACTCAAAAAAAAATTAATAGCAAAAACCCAAATTGCCCCCTCACAAAATGGGGCACTGATCTCAACAAAGAATTCACAGAGGAGGAAACACAAATGGCCTTTTCTCACCTGAGTAAGTGCTCAGCATCCCTAAGCATCAGGGAAATGCAAATCAAAACCACAGTGAGATACCACCTTACCCGGTCAGAAATAAATAAATAAAGAAAACCAACAATTGTTGCTGGCGAGGATGCAGGGAAAAAGGAACCCTCATTCACTGCTGGTGGGATTGCAAACCTGTTCAACCATTATGGAAAGCGGTATGGAGACTCCTGAACAAATAGACATTGAACTACCAATGGACCCAGCTATCCCTCTACTTGGCATCTATCCACAAGATGTCACATCTCAACGCAGAAACATTTATACAACTATATGTATAGCAGCTCAATTCATAATAGCCAAGAATTGGAATCAACCCAAATGCCCATCCATGGAGTGAAACTGTGGTATATTTATTTACACGATGGAATCTTACTCAGCTGAAAAGAAAAATGATATATCGAAATTTAGGAAAAAATGGTCTGACTTCGAGCAGATCTTACTAAGCGAACACTCAAAAGAACAGAGATCACCGCATAATCTCCCTCATATGTGGTCCTTAACCAGGATAACCATGTTCTTAATGCAGACTAGTAGAATGAAGTGAGACGTTATGAATGAGGGTTAAGGGATGGGGGGAGAGGAATGGCTTAAGCATGAGGATAAACCATATTAGCTTCAAAACTATAAAATCCTTATGAGCATACTGTAACCTATTGAGAAAGTAGTGAGCGGTGACTGGCAAGAGGGGCCATGAGTGGTAGGGGAGAGAGCCTAAGCCTGTGTATAATTAGATTAACCTGACAACCCCTGGTTCCAACCACTGGTTCCTTCCCTCACTAAGCTGTTGACCAAAGTGAATCATGAGATTCCAACTACAAGACAGAATTCTTTAAAAGCTCTTGGGTGCCCTCCCCCAGGCCTGAGGCAAAACCCTTTTGCTGAAGAAACCACAGAATGCGAGAGACCCTTCAATGTCTGGAACAGTATCCAGCCCCCAGAAGGCAGTTAGTTTAGTGCTGGAAGGCACTGCACAGGCTGCCAGGGGAAACTGATCAACAACAGCTGGAGTACACAGAGACCACTGACACGAAACCCTATCTGCGGCCATGAGCAGGCTAACCACACCTCCTACTGGGAGAGAACAGCGAACTAAGAAAGGAGCACTTGTGCAATGGAGGAGCCTGGGCCTGGGGGAGACAAACAACAGCTTTCAAATTCGGCCAATTTTCCACTTAGTGAGAGAAGGATCTCTTAACTGGAACTTGGGATTCAGGGCAATGGGAACTGGATCCCATACTCTTGGGATCCCAAGACAAGATGCACTATGGGATCGATTGATGCGGAGGCTACTAAAAATTAGAATCTAGGTAACCCAGAAATGTGTATATTTGTTAACCTATACTGATCACACTCTCTGATGGAGATTGTGTTTGTATTTTTCAGGATGCAGCAAGAGAGCTGGGGCCCATCTAACCCTACCAACTGACCATAGGCCAATACTTGAGATTCTGGCCAGAGAGGAGCCACCACAATCATACTGTCAAGGATCCATATGGAACCCCGCATAGAATTACGGGATGAATAGGGGAACCACAGCCAAAGACATTTAATCAACACAAGATAAACCAGTGAGACAGAAACCAATGATCTTCGACACAAAGACCCCTAAATTTACAACCTTAAAGCAGCCTTAATACTCATCCACCACGACTCAGAGGGGGTGGAAAGATTGTAAGAGCCGTGGTGGGGGACATTATCCAGAGCCATGGCCAGGAGAACATGGCTGAATACTAGGCTATACATGGTCCCCTGTCACAAGGACTGATCCACACGACCAATGCAGGAGGTTATCCAGCAGTTTGGGGAGGCAGCGGGAAATTGGGGATAACAAGTCATTGTTTGCACACTAAATATTGTAATTCATTATGGACAATAAAAAAAGAAATGTATGTGGAATTCTCTTTCAATTAGTGATATACAAACACTTTCTTTTATTATGTTAAAAACATGTAATAAGAATATCAGTTTCTGTACAGAATAAACATGTGCACAGAGATCATGCACAATTCAGTTCTGTACCTGTACTAGTTTTTGCAGTGCTCCCATCACAAATGAGTTTTTTTTATCTATGAATTAGCAGATATAAAATGAGGAAATTTCTTTACTGAGGTTTAAAATTAAATCTGATAGTAAAAAAGTGGTGCTTATATACAAAATGAAGCATGTGTACACCGTGTAGATGAACTCTGAAATTCAGTTAGTGAACTTGTTACGGAAGTGCATATATCAAGCTATATGTTATTGTCTCCTTGAATTAGAACATATTGAAGTATTTTACAGGGAACACATGTCTTAAAAATGTGCTTAAGAAACTGCAAATTAAATTAACTCATGAACACATCACCAATATTTGTGTTTTTCTCTATGATTTATCAGGTATATGAAGAACAAAGAGCTTGCATTTCTGATGTTGAAAACCGAAAAAGCCTCATGCAGTGTGTATATCAAAATGAGGCTTCTGAGCACAGTGGACATGCTGTGCATAATTCTGCTACTGCCTATATTCCTGCAATGCACACAACACAAATGTAGGGTTTTGTCTCTGAATTAGCCGATATAAGAAAAACAGCTTTCCTTTCTTAGGTTTTAAAATAACGTGATTAGAATAGCATTGGGTTTATATACATGATACAGCATCTGTCCACAGTGAAGATGACTATCCAATTTAATTGCTGATCGTGTTCCTACAGTGCACACATCAGAAATGTAGGTTTCCTTTATTAGGTTTTTTAAAAAAAAACGTAATAATGCCAGGCGTGGTGGCGCACGCCTTTAATCCCAGTACTCGGGAGGCAGAGGTAGGAGAATCACCATGAGTTCAGGGCCACGCTGAGACTACATAGTGAATTCCAGGTCAGTCTGGGGTAGAGTGAGACCCTACCTCGAAAAAGCAAAAAAAAAAGTAATAATAGTGTTTATATACATAATAAATATGTATGAACAGTGAAGATTCATTTTTAATTCAGCTATTGAACTTTTATCAGCATTGCACACATCAATATTTATGGATTTTTTGCTCTATGAATCAGCAGAAAGATGAGGCTTTCATTACTGAGGTTTAAAACCAAATCAGATAACAAAAACATTGTGGTTAAATACAAAATAAAGCAGGTGTAAACACTGTAGATGAACTCTGAAATTCAGTTGGTGAACTTGTTACGGCAGTGCATACATCAAGCACGTATGTTATTGTCTCCTTGAATTAGCAAATATGGAATAACTTACAGGAAACCCATGACTTAATATGCTTCAGAAGCTAAAAATAAAGTAATTCGTGAAAACAACACCAATGTTTGTGTTTTCCTCTATGATTTAGCAGGTATATGAAGAACAAAGGGCTTTCATTTCTGATGTGGAAAACCTAAAAAGTGTGAGTATTTCTATACATAATGAAGCAACTACTCACAGTGAAGATGCACTACATAATTCAGTGACTAAACGTTTTCCTCCACTGCACATATCACCAATGTATGTTATTATTTCTTTGAATTTGCAAATATACGGAAAACACCATTCCTCTGAGGTTTATAAACAAACGTGATTCGAATAGCTTTGTGCTTATATACAGATACAGCATCTGTCCGCAGTGAGGATGCACTACAAAATTCAGTTGCTGAATGTGTTCCAACAATGCACTCATCATATATGTATGTCATATTAGCTTTCAATTAGCGATATATATTGAGGACTTTCCGTTATTACGTTTAAAAACAAATGTAATAACACTGGGTTTATATACATAATGAACGTGTGCATGGTGAACATGCACAATTCAGTTCTGTCCCTTTACTTTTGTTTGCAGTACTCACTTCCTAAATATATATTTTTTCTCTCTGATTTAGCAGATACAACACGAGGAGATTTCATTACTGAGGACTAAAACTAAATCTCTTAGGAAAAATGTGCTTATGTAGAAAAGGAAGCACGTGTACACAGTATAGATGAACTCTGAAATTCAGTTAGTAAAATTGTTACAGCAGTGCATGTATGTTTTTGTCTCCTTGAATTAGCAAATATTGAAGAATCTTACAGGGAACACATGTCTTATAAACGTGCTTCAGAAAGTGCAAATTAAATTAACCCATGAAGACATGACCATTGTTAATGTTTTTCTCTATGATTTAACAGGTATATGAAGAAAAAAGAGCTTGCATATCTGATGTTAATAACCGAAAAAGCGTAATAGAGTGTATATATCAAAATGAGGCTTCTGTGCACAGTGAGCATGCTGTTCATTCTACTCCTGCCTGTGTTCCTGCAATGCACACATCACAAATGTAGGTTTTTGTTTCTGAATTAGCCGATATAAGAACAACACCTTTCCTTTCTTAGGTTTAAAAACAAACGTGATTAGATTAGCATTGTGTTTATATACATGATACAGCATCTGTCCACAGTGAAGATGCACTACAAAATTTAGTTGCTGAACGTGTTCATACAGTGCACACATCAAAAATGTAGGTGGAATTCTCCTTGAATTAGCGATATATGAGGGACGTTTCCTTTATTAGGTTTAAAAATAAAGGTAATAAGAATAAGACTGTGTTTATAAACATAATAAATGCCTGAACAGTGAAGATTCATTTTTAATTCAGGTACTGAAGTTTTATCTGCATTGCACACATTAAAATTTTTGGATTTTTTTCTCTATGAATTAGCAGATAGATAATGATGCTTTCATTACTGAGGTTTAAAACCAAATCAGATAAGAAAAACATTGTGGTCAAAGACATAGTAAAGCATGTGTAAAAAGTGTAGATGAACTCTGAAATTCAGTTGGTGAACTTGATTCTGCAGTGCATATTTCTAACATTTATGTTATTGTTTCCATGAATGAGCGAATATAAGAAAAACACCTTTGGTTTCTGAGGTTTAAAAACAAACCTCTTTAGAAAAACATTGTGTATATATACGTGATACAACTTCTGTCCACACTGAAGATGTACTGCATAATTTAGTTGCTGAACGCGTTATTACCGTGCACACTTAAGAAATGTATGTGGTATTCTCTTTCAGTTAGCGATACATAAAGAGGACGTTTCCTCTATTATGTTTAAAACATAATGTAATAAGTATAACAGTTTATGTACTTAATAAACATGTGCATGGTAACCATGATCAATTCAGTTCTGTACCGGGACTTGTTTTTGCAGTGCTCCCATCACGAATGTGTTTTGTTCTCTCTGAATTAGCAGATATAAAAAGAGGAAATTTCATTACTAAGGACTAAAACTAAATATCTTAGAAAAAACGTGCTTATGTACAAAATGAATCACCTGTACACAGTGTAGATGACATCTGAAGTTCAGTTAGTGAACCTGTTACGGCAGTTCATGTATGTATGTTATTGTCTCCTTGAATTAGCACTTATTGAAAAATCTTGCATGGAAAACATGTCTTATTAATGTGCTTCAGAAACTGCAAAATAAACTAACCCATGAACACATCACCAATGTTTGTGTTTTCCTCTATGATTTAGCAGGTATATGAAGAACAAAGAGCTTTCATTTCTGATGTATAAAACCTAAAATGTGTGAGTATTTCTATACATAATGAAGCAACTGCTCACAGTGAAGACGCACTACATCATTCAGTGACTAAACATGTTACTCCACTGCACATATCATCATCAGTGTATGTTAATTTTTCTTTGAATTAGCAAAAATACGGAAAACAATTTTCCTTCTGAAGTTTATAAACAAACGTGATTCATTTCTGTACCGGTACTTTGCATGCTTGCGTCCCAAATATATATTTTTTTCTCTCTGATTTAGCAGACACAACACGAGGAAATTTCATTACTGACTTTGTTTAAAACTAAATCTCATAGTAAAAACTGGTTATGTACAAAATGAAGCATGTGTACAGGGTGTAGATGAACTCTGAAATTCAGTTAGTAAAATTGTTACGGCAGTGCATGTATATTTTTGTCTCCTTGAATTAGCAAATATTGAAGAATCTTACAGGGAACACATGTCTTATAACCGTGCTTCAGAAACTGTAAATTAAATTAATACATGAACACATCACCAATGTTTGTGTTTTTCTCTATGATTTAACAGGTATATGAAGAACAAAGAGCTTGCATTTCTGATGTTGATTACCGAAAAAGCCTCATACAGTGTTTATATCAAAATGAGGCATTTGTGTACAGTGAACAAGCTGTACATAATTCTGGTCCTGCCGAATTCCTGCAATGCTCCCATCACAAATTTAGGTTTTTTTCTCTGAATTAGCCGATATAAGAAAAACACCTTTACTTTCTTAGGTTTAAAAACAAACGTGATTAGAATAGCATTGTGTTTATATACATGATACAGCATCTGTCCACAGTGAGGATGCACTACAAAATTCAGTTGCTGAACGTGTTCCTACAGTGCACACTTCTGAAATGTAGGTGTATTTCCCCTTCAATTAGCAATATAAAAGAGGAACGTTTCCTTTATTAGGCATAAATGTAATAAGAATAACACTGTTTATACACATAATAAACGTGTCAACAGTGAAGATTCATTTTAATTCAGCTACTGAACTTTTATCAGCATTGCACAAATCACAATTTTTGGATTTTTTTCTCTATGAATTAGCAGATAAATAATGATGCTTTCATTACTGAGGTTTAAAACCAAATCAGATAACAAAAACATTGTGGTTAAACACATAAGAAAGCATGTGTAAAAAGTGTAGATGAACTCTGAAATTCAGTTGGTGAACTTGATTCTGCAGTGCATATATCAAGCGTTTATGTTATTGTTTCCGTGAATGAGCGGTTATAAGAAAAACACCTTTGCTTTCTGAGGTTTAAAAACAAACCCGATTAGAAAAACATTGTGTGTATATACATGATACAACTTCTGTCCACACTGAAGATGTACTGCATAATTGCGTGATTGAACGCGTTTTTACCATGCACACATAAAAATGTATGTGGTATTCTCTTTCTGTTAGCGATACATAAAGAGGACATTTTCTTTATTATGTTTAAAAACTAATGTAATAATATAACAGTTTATGTACATAATAAACATGTGCATGATATTATGATCAATTTAGTTCTGTACCATGACTTGTTTTTGCAATGCTCCCATCACGAATGTGTTTTGTTCTCTCAGAATTAGCAATTATAAAATGAGGAAATTTCATTATTGAGGACTAAAACTAAACCTCTTAGGAAAAACGTGCTTATGTACAAAATGAAGCATGTGTACACAGTGTAGATGAACTCTGAAATTCAGTTAGTGAACTTGATATGGCAGTTCATGTATGTTACTGTCTCCTTAAATTAGCTAAAATAGAAGAATCTTGCAGGGAAAACATTTCTTATAAACGTGCTTCAGAAACTGCAAATTAAATTAACCCATGAACATATCACCAATGTTTCTGATTTTTTTTTATAATTAAACCGGTATATGAAGAACACAGAGCTTGCATTTTTGATATTGTAAACCAAAAAATCCTAATACAGTGTGTATATCAAAATGAGGCTTCTATGCACCATGAACATGCTGTACATAATTCTGCTCCTTCCCGTGTTCCTGCAATGCACACATCACAAATGTAGGTTTCTATCTCTTTGAATTAGATGATACTATAAAAACACCTTTCCTTTCTTAGGTTTAAAAACAAACGTCTTTAGAATAGCATTGTGTTTATATACATGATACAGCATCTGTCCACAGTGAAGATGCACTATACAATTTACATGCTGAACGTGTTCTAAAGTGCAAACATCAGAAATGTAGGTGGAATTCTCCTTTAATTAGCGATATATAAGAGAGACGTTTTCTTTATTAGGTTTAAAAGTAAAAGTAATAACAATAACACTGTGTTTATACATATAATAAACCTGTGTGAAAAGTGAAGATTCATTTTAAATTCAGCTACTGAACTTTTATCAGCATTATACACAACACAATTTATGGATTTTTTTCTCTTATGAATCAGCCGAAAGATAAGGATGCTTTCATTACTGCCTTTAAAACCAAATCAGATAACAAAAACATTGTGGTTAAATACAAAATAAAGCAGGCGTAAACACTGGAGATGAACTCTGAAATTCAGTTAGTGAACTTGTTACGGCAGTGCATATATCAAGCACGTATGTTACTGCCAGAAGGCAGTTAGTGTAGTGCTGGAAGGCACTGCACAGGCTGCCAGGGGAAACTGATCAATGACAGCTGGAGTAAACAGAGACGACTGACACGAAACACAATCTGCAGCCATGAGTAGGCTGACCACACCTCCTATTGGGAGGGAACAGTGAACCAACAAAGGAGCACTTGGTGTAATGGAGGAGCCTCGGCCTGGGGGAGACAATCAACAGCTTTCAAATTCGACCAATTTTCCACTCAGTGAGGGGGACTCCTTGTTTGGAGCTAGGGATTCAGGGCGATAGGCACCGGATCCCATACTTTTGGACTCCCAAAACAAGATGCACTATGGGAGCGAGTGACTGGGAGACTACTAAAAATAGAATCTAGGTAATCCAGAATTGTGTATATTTGTTAACCTACACTGATCTCACTCTCCGATGGAGATTGTGTTTGTATTTTTCAGGATGCAGCGAGAGAGCTGGGGCCCATCTAACCCTACCAACCAACCGTAGGCCGATAGCTGA
>PVHP010029894.1:0-22007 GCA_004024765.1 Zapus hudsonius
TCTCTCTCTCTCTCTCTCTCTCTCTCTCTCTCTCTCTCTCTCTCTCTCTCTCTGCTTGCAAATAAATTAATTAATCAATAATTTTTTTAAAACTTCTTAAAAATGGGATACAAGGACAAGCAATCAAGTAAATCCAAACTCCTGTCTTTGTAAATCTACCCATAAGGATGAAGTCACAAGGAGGTAAGGCTGTACTAAGCGTTTACTGGGAAGTTGCTGGTGGGTCACAACTAACTGGGAAAGATCTGAGTATCCACAGTTAGAGGGACCACTGAGCAAATTACGTTTGATCTAAAGTAATTTCATCAACAATAAAGCCATTTCTTTTTTTAATTATATCTTTATTGTCCATATTTACATACACTGAATGAGCAAATAATGTGTGGCCTCAGTTCCCCGATTTCCCTCTTATCTGTCCCTGATCACCTGGGTATCCCCCTCTGTGGGGTAGGAGGTTATGGATAACCTAGGAGTCAACCCAGTTCCACCCCGTTTGTATGTTGTTACTGAGGGGGGCCATGTCTCTGGATAGTCTCCTCCACCATGGCTCTTAAAATCTTTCCGCCCCCTCTTCCGCTCAGTTCCCTGAGTCATGGTGGGTAAATATTAAAGCTGCCTTATTGTTGAGGTCTTAGGGGTCTCTGTACTTCTGCTTTAGGTTGTGTTGAAGATCGTTGGTGTCTGTCTCACTGTCATCCTGATTGGCTGTGGTTATAGGTCTGTTGCTTATCCCACCACTCTCTGTGGGGTTCCATATGGATCCTGGCAAGAGATGAGCCACCCCAGACCTACCATGGAGGATCCATATGATGTTGACCTAGAAAGATATCTTGATGGGACAGGAGGAAACAAGAAAAGAGGGATGGTGGAAGGATAAAATGTGTGTTATGATCCAACCTGCTGTAATCAATTATTTTAAGTATAATTATGTGTGCATGTGTGCTATGTATCCACACATAAAATAAACATGGAAAGAAACAGAAGCTGCTACCTTCAGACTTGGAACCAGAAAAGGAAAGGTGAGAATTATTAAGTTTTTTACACAATACTAAATTATTTGACTTTAAAAGAAATGTATTATTTCTGTAATTTGAAATAATAATAAAGTAGCTCAAGATGAAAATAAACTAAGTCCAGAATTTGGCCATGACTTATTTGAGCAAGGAAATTTCAGATTCCTCCCTTGACATCTCTGAATCTATCCAAAGAGATTTTCTTAATTGACCCCAGATACTAACATCTGTGTGGGGCTTGGCCCCTGTCTACACTGGATTTTACAACAGTCACCTCTGTTGGATGGAAAGACTTTTAGCTGTGACCCATCCACCCTCCTCCTACTCCTCCATCCGCCCACTCACACCCAAAAAGACTTGGGTTCCTGCTAAAAAAAAAATCCTTTCCATCCCAATTATTCTGCCAATACATCATCCTCCCAGTCTTTCTGCCTAGCCTCCAGATGCTGGGCTCTGGAAATGGGTGTCTGTGGGAGGCAGTGGAATCGCCCTTTATAAAAACCTTTGTGGACAGGGTGGAAGGAACTATGTATCGTGAAGATGGCTTGGATTTGAGTACAATTAGAACAGTTAAGGGTGATTTCTTTTCTTCCTTTTTTTAATTTTCTCTTCTCACCTCCTCTTCTTTTTCTCTTCCTTTTTCTTCTCCCTCGTCCCCTCCTCCTTCCCCTCTTTCTTCTTTTCCTTCTTCTTCATGCTGAGTACCTGCCAGCTCCACTGAGAAGAAAGAGCAGGAAATTAGGAGCCCTGGGACAGAGCAGACATGAATAGATAAAGTAACTTGGTAGCTTGAAAGAAAGAATATTTAAACAACAACTAGAATGAACAACTCCTGGATTATATTTTTGGACTATGGAAAGCTAAAGTGATAGCTTGTTAGCTAATAGGCTTATAATTCAAAATGGTCTTGACCAGCAGGGGTTACTTAATAGACATTTTGTTTTGTTTTTATTAACACTGCTTTTTAAAAATATCTTTATTATGAATAATTAGATACATTGTATGAGTAAATCTTGTAATGATGCCTCCATTTCCCTTGTCTCTGTCCCCAACCCACTGGAGTCCCTCCTCGGTTCACATACTAGGTCTGTCCCTAGGGTAGGGGGTTATAAACTGCACCAAAGGTATCCAGTTTTTCTTTTGCTTTTCTTTTCTTCCCCCTTTTGTATTGTTGCTGAGGGGGGGCAACGTCTCTGGATATTCTCCTCCACCATGGCTCTTACAATCTTTCCACCCCCTCTTCCACTCAGTTCCCTGAGTCACGATGGGTGAGTCTTAAGTCTGCTTTATTGTTGAGATCTTAAGTGTCTCTGGACTTCTGCTTTGGGTTGTATTGGGTATCATTGGTATCCACTGTATCCACTGACCTTTCATGGGTTATCAGACTTGTTGTGATGATTAGTCTCCTGTGTCACTTTCTCATAGGTTTCATTTGGGCCCTAGATGATAGGCCAGGAGTGGCTCATTTCCTGTCAGGATGTCAGCCATCATCCCATATCTTGGTGGAATTGAGTTGTCCCTGGCTCTCTTGCTGCCTTTTGAAAAATACAAACAGAATCTCCATCAGAGAGTGAGATCAATATAGGTTAAATGAGACAACAGTGCTATTTTGGCTAATTCCTAATGGGTGTAGCCTCTAGTAGCTCTCTGGTAATGGGAATTTCCCCTTGGAGCCTGAGTTCTTAGTCCCCATAGGATTTTGCCATGGATCTCAGTTCCAGTTAAAGGTTCCTTGTCCACCAATCAGTAAGCCATTGATTACCCTCCTCGGTTTAGTGCCACTATTGCACAGATGAGCATTTCTTGACTTGCTGATCTCTTCCACACAGCCATGTGTTCAGCATTCTTGTGACAACTATCTATATTGTATATCAGTGATCTCTGCTTTCTCCAAATATTGACCAATTTCCCCTGGCAGCTCATGCCACACCTTCCAGTGCTACACATGCTACCATCTGGGAGCTGGTTACCATTCTGGATCTAGCAGGATCTCTCAGTGTTGTTTGATGACACTCTGGTTTCTTTACATTTTTAGGCTAAGAAATCTAATAGGGTAGAGAATGAGCTGGGCAAAGAATTAGGGGGAAATTGACCTAGGTATTTTAGGTAAAAAGTTCAAGTTAAGCGACAGTATAATATATAAAAACCGATATATAACTAATATATAAAAACTATATATGTCATTTTCCATTCAGGAGAATAATGACTGTGGTAGTTTAAAAACAAGAACAGGAATTCTTTGATACTCTTCTCTTCAAACGATGGAAAGCCATGTGTATGGGCCCCTACCTTGAATCCCAGCACTTGGGAGGCAGAGGAAGCAAGATTGACATGAGTTCAAAGACCAGCCTGCGACTTCAGAGTGAGTTCCAGGTCAGTCTGCGATAGAGTGAGACTCTGCCTCAAACAAAAAGATGGAATCTGGGGCTGGGGTATAGCTGTCTCGCATGTGTGAAGTACTGGGTTTAATCCTCAGCACAGAAAGAAATGTGAAGTTTAATTCCTCTTCCCTTTCTGACATCCTCTATTAATCAGATTGTGGCAGAAGTGACTTTGTCATAAAGGCATTGTGAATTCCTACTTGCTCATTCTCTTGGGATTAAATTGTCAGGTCAATAAGAAATTCCAGGAGCTACCAAGACATGACCCTTTGTTGAAGAACTAAGGCCCTTTTTTTTTTTCGAGGTAGGGTCTCCTCACTCTAGCCCAGGCTAACCTGGAATTCACTACATAGTCTTGGGCTGGCCTTTAACTCATGGCAATCCTCCTACCTCTGCCTCCCCAGTGCTGGAATTAAAGGCATGAACCACCACACCCTTATAGGAACTAAGGCCTCTTGCTGAGAATTGGCAGTGAAATGAATCCTTCCGCCACCATCCCCTGAGTGCCATCTTGGAAACAGGTCTCCCAAACCCCCATCAAGCATCCTTCACCAACATCTTGATGGAAACTCCATGAGATATTCTAACCCCAAACCATCCAGCTAAACTGCTCCTGAATTCTTCATTAATGCCTTTTGTTCCTATGATCCTAAATTTTGGTGGTAATTATGCAATAATAGATAAGTAAAACAATAGCCAGGATGGATAATAGAAAACCAGTTTAATGGCAGGGGGAGGGGACATGCAAATGGTCTCTGCTGTCTATGAGTGGAATAGAACCCTCTGAAACACAAACAGGCCCACCACCTTGCAGACCCACCTAAAAGCTGTGTCTACTGGGTATGAAAGACGGACTCAGAACCCGTTCTTCATTGTGCGGCTCACTCTGTCGTCCAAGGGGCTACCACTGATTTCTAAACCTTGCCCCTCGGCTTGGTTAAGAAAATATGGTCGCTTTCATGTGAAGACAAGTCCTGGGATGACTTTCCTGTGGGTCTTCTTTGGATGCAGATTGGTTTGCCTCCACCAGAGAGAAGCCACGGCTTTGATGTTTGCAACGTTGTCCCTACCATGATTTAGAGACCCGCCAGATGGAAATTAGATTGAAGGCATCATTGGTGCTGGATTGCTCCAAGAGCACAGAAATCTCTTCAAAGCCCAACTTGTGGCAGTCAACATTCCCCCTGCTGCTATTGATAATTTGTACCACATTGACTAGGTTACTTAGCATTTGCAAATGGATTCCATAGCAGCTAAACGTCAAATACACGAAATAGCTCTTCATCAGCTTAGAGCTGGAGCCCACCCTCCACCCACCCTGTAGCCACCAGAATGTCAGGCAACCCAGACCGAACTTCCCACCCACATATCCAGCTCACTACCCTGCTCCTGCTCTGGGCAAAGGCTTCAGTCTTATCATGCATGCATCCTGAAAGAGGGGAAGGAAGGAAGAAATGAATGGGAACTCTGGGATCCCAGAGAATAAATCCAAGGCAGGTGAAATATGTCCAGGACCTGAAGTCCAATTCACTTGGATCCAGAGTTTTCCTCCCAAATTCCTAAGGAAATCAAACTTCATAATGTGTCACTTATTCAGAAACACACGTCTGCGTGTTGTTGGTCCTGTGATGGGGGACTCAGGCAAGGGGTGCAGGTGCACAGAAATGTAAACAATAGACTAAAACAAGGTTCTGAGCCTGTGGAGAACAGCCCCAAGTTTGGCTAGATTCCTCGGTGGACACTTGTGTGCATATAGATGTGGATTCCTGGGGGGGGGGCGGAGGGCTGAGGGGGAGAGTTGAGGGCTTTCCATGTCTACATATTTCAAATCAAAATCTCAAAGAAAACCATCGGATTGCACTCCCATACATCTGGCCCTCCCTTTTGCTAGTATCCACAATAACTTCTGAATCTCTACCCTCCATCATTTCATAAACATTTTATATACATTTTTAAAATATTTTATTTATTCATTTTTCAAGCAGAGATACAGAGGGAGAGAGAAAGAGAGAGAGAGAGAGAGCACACCAGGGCCACCACCTTGTGGGTCTGGCTTATGTGGGTACTGGGGAAATGAACCCTGGGCCTTAGGCACTGGAGGCAAGTGCCTTAACCTCTGAGCCATCTCTCCAGCCCTATATACATTTTTAAATCGTGCTGTTTCTGCTCATTTTAGGGAGTGATGGAACTGAGCCTGCCTAGTAGGAAACCTTCCATGTTTCGTTGGGGGAAAGAAACAGGAGCAGTGATAAATACTGACAAGTGGGGTAGAGCGAAGGATGATGGAAGACAACCTAGAATCTGGGCTTGAGCAAGAGGAGGATGGTTCAGAGAGAAAGAAAATTTGATATTGTCCTGCTTTGGGTCTGTTCCACACCTTTCCAATGGAGAACCTGTTTAACCTGTTTTTGAAAAAAAAAATGCAGCAATTGGAAGTTATGAGTAAGGGTTGTGTTGCTTTTCTGTCCGACCTCCACTCCTGCAGGACTGAACAATCCAATCTCTCTTTCCCAGCCTACCTGTGGCATGTGGGGCCTGCTCAGCTTGAATAGATGGCTGTTTATGGATGATAGCATCTGCTAGGGCCCTGGTGAGGTCACTGTGTTATGTTAAATATTTCTACCTCCTGGTGGGGAAAGCAGAGCTGACAGCTCTGGAGACCACCACTGCCCAACACAGAAAGCACCACCCCCAAAGTGGCAGCTACCCCTCTGAGAGGCCACTTAGACGCTCCACTGACTTACAGCCCTCTTTCAGGGTGGCAGAAAGAGGGTGAAGGATCACAGCCCTGGCCGACAGATGCCAATATTCATACTTCACATAGAGAAGGAATTTGCACAGGGCTCTGGCAATCCTATCTGTTTTTATTCTCATCACAACCCTGGGGGTGTTGTTATTTGTGATCCCCACTGTACAGATAAACCTACCAAAACCCCCTTCTCCCCCAAACCAATAACCATTCATCTAAAGAAAGTAGAAGGCACAGAACTAACCTCATGTCTTTTTGCCTCCCGAGTTTAAGCTGATCTATGGCAGGTTCTGGGGAAAGCAGCCTGAAGGATGAAGAGTCAGAATATCACCATGGCTTGATTTATGTTGTCACCCAATGTGGAATATGAGAGGCTGGGAGATGGCTGAGTGACTAAAGTGCTCATAGCATAAGCATAAGGACCTGAGTTTGGATCCCCAGTGCACACCTACAAGCCAGATGTCATGGTGCATGCCTCGAATTCTAGTGCCTGGGGAGGCAGAGACAGGAGGATCCCTGGGGCTTTCTGACTATCTAGTCTCTCTGAAGGGCTCAATGAGAGCCTCTGTCTCAAAACAAAAAGTGAGATTCTGGGGAGATGTCTCAATAGTTAAGAGCAATTGCCTCTTGAGAGGGCCTGGGAGAGAGCCTCAGAGTCCTGAGTTCAACTCTCCCAGAACCTATGTAAAAAACTGGGCAAGATCATGCATATCTGCTCCCAGTTAAGAGAGAAGCCCTATCTCAAGGAAGTACAGGCATGAGCGATAGAGAAGGACACACACCGGAAATTCTCTGGCCTCTGCAAGCCCATGCATGGTGCATGCCTATCTCTGCGTTTTGTGTGTGTGTGTGTGTGTGTGTGTGTGTGCGCGCACGCGCGTGCATGTGCATGCGTGTGCATGCACGCATGCATACACTACACATAGTAGTAGTACAGCACACCACACACACACACACACACACACACACACACACACGAGTAGAAAGGAACTGAGGAAGACATCCAATTTCAACCTCTGGCCTCCACATGCATGTGCACATTTATGCACCTGCACGTTGTGTGCCACATGCGCGCACACATACACACACACACACACACACACACACAGAGGCATGCAAAATAAAAAGTAGAAGATGACCTCCACCCTTCACAGGATTGTCAATGTTTGGAGTCCCTCCTGGCCAGTTTGTTGACTGAAAGAGTGAAGCAATGAATCAGTAAATGAGTGAACTACCATTTCTTGAGCTGAAGCTCAAAGGAATTTCTCAGCTATCTCTCAGAGGAAGAGGAAGAACTCCAAAGGCCCCTCAGTTCCTGAAGAGAAACACTTGGAGTGTTAAGTTCATAGAGGTCCTGGCATGAGGCATGAATGTGGGAAGGGGAAGAAAGAAAGAAGGAAGAGAGGGAGGGAGGGAGGGAGAGAGGGAGGGAGGGAGGGAGGGAGGGAGGGAGTAAAAGAAAGAAATCAAGGAAGGAAGGAAAGAAGGAAGGGAAGAAGGAAGGAAGGGAGGGAGGGAGGAAGGAAGGGAGGGAGGGAGAGAGGGAAGGAGGGAAGAAGGAAGGGAAGGAGGGAGGGAGGAAGAGAGGGAGGGAGAGGGAAGGAGGGAGGAATGAAGGGAAGGAGGGAGGAAGGAAGAGAGGGAGGGAGGGAAGGAGGGAGGAAAAAGTAAGCAAGCCTCCTACTCTCTGAACTTCTGACCATCATAACTCCAAAAGGACATCTTTTTCCAATGTTCTCTCAGTGGCTACCCTAGGATGTGGAGGAACATGTGAACAAAACAAATGGATTCCTTTTTTAATAAGTTCAGAAAGGCACACTAAATATTTCGGTTCTCCAAGGTGTCTCCTTCCCTCCAGCTGTGTGGGCTTTTCAGCTGGGTCTCAGAAACCAAGTTCAGGACACCCAGACAAGGAATTCTAACCCACAGTGCCAGGAAAATATTAACATTAAAAAAATAAAGCCGAGATTCATTTATTTTTTTAAATAAATGCCTATCATAGAATGTCCCCCACACCAAAGAACCCTAATCAACCCTCCCCTTCCAAGACCTGATGAGGATTAGCCATTTCAAAGCCATATGGACTCATGTCTTGCTTCACTCAACCTTTACTCCCAACCTCTCTCCTCTTGATGAGGATTTGCCGGCATCTATTCCCCTGGGGAAGAACTGGTTCTATTCCGAAGATGGTGGGGGCGTTGCACTGTGATGACGCTTTCAAGCTATGGGGCCTGAAATGCTCTCCACCCCACACTGCCAGTTCCCCAGATGGGGCAGCCAAAACCTGCCTCCCCCAGCCTTGGGAAGCAGCCCAGGGGTCACAGAAGGAGACCCCAGGGAGCTGTAGGGTTAACCCAGCAATCATAACATTACCTCCTCCATGGGCATTTCAAAGCCAGGAGAAAACAAGCCATATAAATCTTTATCAGGGCTCCTTACAACTGCCCTGGGAGGTGGTTGAACAAGAGTTGGGTGGTGACTGTACAGAGGATTAAAAATGATTTTAGTTACCGGTGTCAAGAGACAGGAGCGGATAGCTTTTATTTTCCTTTTTGCTTTTTTCCTCTTTTCTTTCCCTCCACCACCCTCTCTGCCTCTATATAACTGTTTTTGGCCACCCAAAGGCTCCATGGTGAGAATTTCTGGTTCTTTGGCTTCATGCTTTCCAGAGTAGAATTCCCTGAATGTCCAAAAGGCAGTGGAGACGTGAAACAAGAGCTGGATATGTGAACAGAGTCATTAGTTTTGAAAAATCTTAGCTCAAGTGCTGGGGAGATGGCTCAGTGGTTAAGAAAGCTTGCCACTGAAGCAAGAGGTCCTCTCAGGCTGGAGGCTGCCTGTCAAGTTCGACTCCCCAGAAGCCAAGTCAAAAGCTGGATGTGACCACCAACATCTGTAAACCTGAAGGGTGTGGAGACCAGAGGATCTCTGGGGCTTGCTGACAGACAGTAGCTCAGTGTGAAAGACAGAACTCCAGGTTGAGGGAGAGATCCCATCTCCAGAAAACACTCGCATGAGTGGTAAGAGGACACTTTATGGGCCATGCACATCACACACACTCGCATAAACCACACACCACACACATACACACACCACATTATTCTAATCACACACATTAAACAATTTTAAATAAGAGAATAAAGAAATAAAATTCCCAGTTCTTGGGCTGGAGAGATGGCTTCATAGTTAAAGGCAATTGCTTGAAAGCCTATGACCTGATGACCTCTGTTCAATTCCCCAGAACCCACATAAAGCCAGATGCACAAAGTGGCACATTGGAGTTCATTTGCACTGGCAAGAGGCCCTGGTGTGCCCATATATATATATTCTCTCTCTCTCTCTCTCTCTCTCTCTCTCTCTCTCTCTCTCTCTCTCTCTCTCTTTCTCTCTCTCTCTGAAATAAATATTTTAACAAATGCCAGCCCTGCCCTCAGTTTAAGATGAGTGAGTGTCAAAGCAATGAAACTCAAGGAGAATGTCACTCACTGCCCGTTGTAGAAGTTGACCTGGTAACTGCGGATGCACCATGAGCTGGGGTGCGGAGGCCAAGCAGGCAGTGTGAGGTGCTGAAAACCTTCATATATAAGCAGTCCTCTATCTTCACACCCAGAAATGGTTTCCATGCCCTTTCTAAACTTCCGAGCAGACATGTAAGGCCTCAGAGCCCAGAATTGAAATCCTACTCAGCCTGTTCCTTCCATGAACAAGCCGTCCACCCTCTGCTAGCTCTGTGCTCCTCCTGGTGACCAGCAGGTAGCATTCAGAAGCACCGAGCAAACGAAAATAAGCATGGTGCTAACACTAAGCACTTTCTATACATTTTAACCATGGTATCCTCATCATAACCCTCCAAGGTCCTACAGATCCCATTTGACATATGGGGAAACCAAGACTTAGAGACATGAGGTCATTCATCCGAGGTCACCAAGCAGGGATAACGGCACTGACCTCAGTGAGGAGTGAATGAGATAATGTCTGTAACATGCTTAGCTCTCGAGGACAGAGTTCACCACCTTTGGAAATTGTCCCTGCTCCCTGTCTCTCACCCTGTCCCACCCTCATGTATGTCTCGGCCACCCAGGTCTCAAGGTTAGTCCTTCAGGGCCCCAAAAGATCCCCAAGGGCAAAGATAAATCTTGTTTCCATAGTGCCAGCCAATGTCTGGCACACAGGAGGTACAGAATAGAGAGTGTCAAATAATGAAATTACATTGACAAGTAAGCAAATGACTAATGAGTAGGCATCCTACATGCAGAAAGGAAAGAAAGAAAGAGAGAAAGAAAGGAAGGAAGGAAAGAAGAGAGAGAGAAAGAAAGAAAGAAAGGAAGGAAGGAAGGAAGGAAGGAAGGAAGGAAAGAAAGAAAGAAAGAAAGAAAGAAAGAAAGAAAGAAAGAAAGAAAGAAAGAAAGAAAGAAAGAAAGAAAGAAAGAGAAAGAAAGAAAAAGAAAGAGGGAAAGGAAGGAAGAAATGGGGGAGGATGGGAGACAAAGAAGAAAGAAAATGAAAAAGGAGAGGAAGAAAACATAAAAATAAGTACTAATGACAAAATAACTTGTACTAAAGATGGTTAAATATCCAAAATTTCCTGGAGGAGCCTGTGTGTTAGTGGAAAAATGTACAGAAGGGAACGAGGAACAAAGTCATCTCTTTTTGAAATAGCAGTTCTCACCACAGTCCGAGGGCTTCACAGACTGCCCCCAAATGCCCATGAATCATAGGCTGAAACCCAAAGCTCCAAGACCCAGCCACTCTGACTAACTTCAGCAAACATCCTCCAACTCCATGGAAGGTGGGCTGGTATGGAAACCACACCCGTGTCCACCTGCCCCCCCATACACACACCTGCACACACATGCACACAATCCCAAAAAAAAAAACCCATCTCTCAACCCTGACAGAGCACCCACTCCAAGCAGTGCTTCCAACGACCCAGGATAGACCATAAAGAGCAGATGGTCTACTGTTAATAGAGAGCTGTAGGAAGTGGGGTCATGGAAGTGAGCTAGCTTACTACCATAATAGTAATACAAGTCCTGCTTTCTGGATGTGTGCCTGGGAGTTCCAGAATGCCCAGGAAGTTATGTGTCTTTAGAAGTCTACAAATGTTTAGGGAGCCCCTGCTATGTGTCTACACTGTTCTAGGGAGGGAAACAGCAAAGCAGACAAAGTGCCTGCCCTCCTGAAGTTGAACTCTTGGCAGTTCTAGAAATAGAACAACTTAATGTTATGAGTCTGGAAATGGCATCAAAATCTAAAACAAACTATATAACATGCAGATTGACTCAAAGCTTTCCCATTATCAGTATAAACAGAAGATGGTGAGTCTATGGGGGGGGAAGGGATGAGGACCTTGATAAAATCCCCAGGTAGAAGGGGGAGGCTTGTATGTTTTACTTTTTTTTTGTATGTGTATCTCTGTGTTGTATGTGTGCATGTGTATGTACATCTATATGTGTGGGGGTGCACATACTCTCATGTGTGTGCTTATATGTAGAGACCATAAATTGATGTCAGGTGCCTTCCTCGACTGCCAGACACCTTATTTTTCTAATTTTTTCGATTTTTATTATTTATGTGTGTCATGTATATATGATGTGTGTATGGTGCATGTGTGCTACAGTGCCCATGTGAGGGTCAGAGGTCAAGCTCAGGGGTCTGTTCTCTCCCCCTACCTTCTTTTTGCTGCTGCTGATGCTTTCAAGCTTCTGCATTCTTCTTGTGTGTTTCTAAGAAGCAAGAGTGGAAAAATCTGAGATCCTGGCAAGAGATGAGCCACCACAGTCATACGGTGGAGGATCCATATGGAACCCCGCAGAGAATGATTGGATGAACAAGGGACCCACAGCCATAGCCATTCAATCAACAAAGGATAAGCCAGTGAGACAGAAACCAACGAATCTCAACACAAAAACCCCTAAGCTCACAACATTAAAGCAGCCTTAATACGCACCCACCACGACTCAGGGAACTGAGCTGAAGAGGAGGCGGAAAGATTGTGAGAGCCATGGTGGGGGAAAATATCAGAGACTTGGCAACCCTCAGTAACAACACACTTGGGTCATGAGAACCCAGCTGAAGACTGGGTTATCCATGGTCCCCTACCACAAAGGCTGGTACAGACGTCCCATGGAGGGGGATATCCAGCTGACTGGGGATGGGGAGGGGGGCAATGGGGAATTGGGGATAACAACTCATTGTTGACCCACTAAACAATGTAACTCATTATGGACAATTAAAAAATGGAAAAAGAAAAGAAAAGAAAAAGCAATTACTTCTAGGAGCTAAAAAACTAAGGGTTTCACCTGGAAAAAAAAAAAGAGTGGAAAAATCTTTCCAGAAGGTTGGAGCACTTTCCTAACATCTCCCAGTTAACAGCCCAAGGATGCTTTCACCAGTAGAATCCCCTCTGCCCTCACACCCTGAACCTCACATCATATCACAGATAAAGCCAGTCACCCTGAAAGCAGACAGGATATAATGTGTGCCAAGGCAGGCTCTCGCTCCTGCCCAACTATAGGATGGTGCCTCACCTTCCTGGGTTACAATGTGATGTGGAGTCAGGGCATGATGTCCAGTGTACATCTACATTAGTCCTTCTTGTTGGACTTGTCATATAATTGCCATCAAAGCCACCCCTACTCAGTCTCTCTCTTCTCCAGCTCATCCTCTACCTCAGGGCTACAGATAGGCCAGGGCCTTTGACCTTGTTTCCTATTGGCAGTATCAGGCACATGTGATCTCATTTAATCCTCCCAGCTCTGACAGTTGTATTTGGCTTGTGACTGACTACTCCCAAGTTCCACAAATGAAAACCGAGTTGAGATGTGCCCCCAAGACTCCATGTGCTCAGTCATGGGGCTATGCAGGCCCTGGGATGCTGAAAACACAGCCTTCTTCATTCCCTTCCACCCCAGGCAACAGCCAGCCACACCCTGGTTAACCCTGGTTGACCAGATCTCCCTATTGTCATCTGCTAAGCTCTCTTTGCTCGCCTTCCATCTGTCTAAATGCCCAAGGTCCCCTTCACTGCCTATCTCATCCCCATCCCCCTTTTCCAGACTCTCTGTCCTTTGCTGATCTCCATCTCCTCTGGGGTATCAAGTCCACATTCACAGGGAACATCACCTAGATCATGGACCTGCTCAACTCAGCAAACATGAGCTGCTCCTATGCTGCTTCTATGTGTAGGGTCCTAGCCCGTCAGAGCCATGGAAATGGAAAGGGATTCCAAGACCCTAAACCTTTCCCGTAGTCAGGAAACCCATAGAGAAACCCCCATCACACTCTGTAAGAGTGGGCTTACACAACAAAAGGCCCCCCAAAGAACTTTTCATACCCCCTTTAACCCGAGTGGCTCTCACTCTTGTTTGGAGATTCTGTTTTATTTTATAGAAGGCAGAGAAAATGGAGAAGAACCAAGATCTACTGATAAGACAAAAAGATAGCTGACTGCCCAGCATGAGACATGACACCTCTACCTAACACATCTGCTGGAACATGAATACTGTTCTTACTGTTGGCTTGACAACCAGCTTCAGAGAGATGGTGACAGACATGATGATCAACCCAAACCCATTTTAAAGCAGAAATCCAGAGGCTATAGAGAGCTAACACTAAATCAGACTGCCAACAAGCCTGCCACAACTCAGGAAACATTGTAGAAGAGGGTGAAGAAAAATTGTAAGAGCCACAAAGTAAGCAAGAATACTCTGAGGCACCCACCCACTACATCATAGGGACTGACTGAGGCCTTCATGACCCCATAGTGAATACCATAACCCCACTGAGGAGCACCCCACGAAACAAGAGCAGGGGCAAGGGGATAAAAGAGTATTTCCTTTTTATAATATATATAAAATAACTTTTTTTTAAAAAAGACCATGAAGCAGTAACTGAAAGTTATACCCAAAGCAGCATAGATTCTGGGCCTTGGGCGAAGTTCACACAGGTGACCATGTGTCTCTTCAGGGTCCTTGTCACACCTACAGTGTGTGCAAACTTACTTGCCATTCACAAAATGAGGCCACGTGAGAAGAGGATAAAGAAACTTGGCTTCTAAGGCCAGAAGGCTGGGGTTGAAATCACCTATTGCGTGACTTTAAGTTAATGAACTCTGTCTCAATTTCCCATCTGGAGAAATGAGAATAAAAATAATACCTCCTATAAGGGTAGTTCTCAATGCCTGGAATATAAAAAGTACAAAATAAATGTATGCTTCTGCAATACTAATGTTATTATTATCCACTTGGCTCCACTGTCATTTTTATTTGGTGTATGTGTGCCCACCCGTGCAAAATCATAGGCACATACCAGTTGTTGGTGGCACCATCTAACCTGTCTATCTAGCTGGCAACTCAATGGAGCTTTTACTGATTTCACCATACACTGTTCTTGCTTCCCTGCATTTGAGCAGATTACTAACATTTTCCATGTATGGAGGGGAAAGGGGAACCCCAATTTCCAAGTGAGATCGATGCATACAACAAACTTCTCCTTCAGTGGACATGGTCTGCCAGCTGTTACATGCCCTTCCTGCAGACAGGCAGCACCCCCCTCTCCAATTTATGCCTCCCAGTGGGACAGTAATTTTCAGTTCAAGCCAAAAGGCTTTGTTTAAATGTGACGCGTATGTGGTAATAGAGCGTATTGCGGGGGTGTTTGTTCAGAGGGTCAATGTTGAATTTACTTTCAAAATAAACAGTGGATACTCTTCCATCTTCTGAAAGTTGTGGGTGGGACTGAGAAAGAAGGAAGGGGCTAGAGTCTGAGGATGAAAGGGAAAGAAAGAGGCAAGAAAGAGTTGGGTTGCGTACAAAAAAAGAGGAGGAAAACAGGACTGAGTGTTCCCTACAAACAAGCCAAATCGACCTCCCTGTCTTCCTGGGTGGCATCGAAAATAGCCATGGAGAAAGTCTGCTGTGAGCCAATGGTGCCCTGAGTGTGTTAGTGACACATTTCATTTTCATCCAGCGCCCCCTGGAGTGACTACGACTCTGCCCATTGTAACAGTTACTTTCTCGGTGCCAGGACAAAACCCCCAACTAGATGCAGCTGATGTGAGAGGTTTATTTTAGCTTACAGTTTCAAAGGGAAGCTTCATCATGGTGGGAAAAGCATGGCAGAGCAAGAAGCTGGCTCACATTGTCACCGATCAAAGCAGCAAGAGGGAGCTCACGAGCACTGGCAAGAGATTGGACTATCAAATCCCAAGGCCCACACCAAGTGACACACCACCTCCAGCAAGGCTCTACTTCCCAAAGACTCCGGTAGCTGGAGACCAAGCAGGAGACTTGATCAAGAACATTTGAGGCTCTGGGGGACATTTTACAGTCAATCTTATAGATGAGGACACTGCAGATCATGGAGGTAGAATGACGTACCCTAAAATGAACAGCTGGCATGTTTGTGGAGCTAGGATGGGAACCTAAGTTTTGACTGCACTGGGCATGTTTTATCTAATGTCCTGATTGGTAACATGTCATCTATGCTTTACATGAGAGGAGCATCATGTGGCGAAATATCCCATACCTAGGATGGATCCAGAGCTTGACATGCACTGTAACAAAGCCAGGTAACAGTTCATATCAAGTCTCCCCAGACTATATAGAATCAGCACCTAGTGGAAGGATGAGGCCAACATGGAAGATGGCAGGACAGACAGGGGAAACGTGAGATGAGGCACTGCAGAGTAAGAGAGAGCAGGGGCCCGTGATCCTCCAGCAGGGAGTCCAGAACTCTGTATGCTGCACAAAGAGGTCACGCACCGCACGTGTCAGAGGAGCCTTGTGGACATAGGTTGAATAGAGTTGGAATCAGCATACAGGGCTCTGAAGATTTCCTAGCACTCCCTTAAGAAAGCTTCAAAGAGTTTGTTTATTTCCACAAACTTAGCTCAAAACTCCTACTTGCCTGTCAATATCCCACTTATTCCCCATCCTAGAAACAGATTGACTCTGGAAAAATGGGAAGTTAGAAGCATCTCTTGAGTCTATCTCCAGAGAGATGATGGAGACATGGAAACCCCAGTCAGAATAAGGTGATGTGGGGGTTTGGGGAAATGGCATAGTAGATAAAAGTGCTTGCCATACCAACATAAGGACTGCAGTTCAGGTCCCCAGAACCCAGGTAAAATGTTAGGTATGGTAATGCACACCTATAATCCCAGCACTGGAGAGGTGGAGACAGGAGGATCCCTAGAGTTTACTGGCTAGCCAGATTGGTGAGCTCTCATTAAATGAAACACCCTGCCTCAAAAAGTAAGGTGGAGTATGAATGAGGAGGATACCCACCATCAACTGCTGGCTTCTACATGCACACGCACATATGTGTGTCTATTTCCACACACATATGACCATGTATGTGCACACAGCGCACATACACACACACACACACACACACACACACACACACACACAGTGCTTCCAGCCCTGGAGTTGTGTAAGAATTTCCTTTGTCACTTGGAGCCATTGACGTAGCTTGGGCTCATTGATGTATTATTCATGGCCTTGCACATCCAGTGGAAACAATGAAATGAGAAATAAATATCAATTCACAGGGAAAATAATGACTGATGATTTGGTGCTTAAGCAGCCAAGAGACCATGATGAGCAGCCCAAGGAGTCAGAAGTCAACTCTCATTAAACCACCACAGTCCACATTAATGTGACAGACCAGAGTGACTCTGAGGGAGCCATTAGGACCCATTATGAAAATAGCATTCATTTGCAAAATGAGGAACATACCAAAATTCAAGTTGTTCCAGTTCTTTCAGCTAAATTACACATTAAGCATGCAGACTTCCTTTCCTAACATTTTGAAATGGTTTAATATGTGCACCAGTTGGCCAGAGCATGGATGTTCTAAGAATGGCCCAACGGTGAAGGCTGCAAAAAGGAGGGCCCATCGCCAAGGAGACACTCAGCACTGCTGGGGTGTTGATCAGTTGTACAGGATTGCACTTGGGAACTTCTCCCATGGGGGCAGGACTGACACCAAGAAGCACTTCTGCCAGCTTCCCTCCGGTTAGCTGGTGGGTGAGAACTTGAGGGTGAAATGTACAAGATGGATATCTATCGTTTTTGGCCTTTTGAACATTTGTTCATATCCTCTTCTGGTAACAGCTCCATGAATTTCTATTGGGCCATGACAACCAGGAATGCTAGCTCATTGGCTCTTAAGCATGGGCAAGGTCTGAGCATTTCACATACGTGAACTCACTAAATCTTTAGAGAACCTCTCTGATATAGGTGCTACTATGATCCCCTTTTGAGAGATGTCTCAGCGACACTAGAGATGAGCATGCCGTTCACTTTTAAGTGACAGAACCAAGATTGCTTGTCTGCAGCCATGATGCTAACCATTTCAGTCATTCTCACCTCCAAAACCATGTCATCAACTTGGTCTAGCCCATCCTAGGAACATGTGCCATGTGATCTTCTCTCTCAGTGCTTGTCTCTGGCAAGGGCCTATAATCCCAGCTAGGCCAAACCTGTACAACCAGTGCAAAACCAGGAATTTGTGCTGGGCATGTAGATATAATGTAGAAATAACTTCTCATGGGTTTCTTCTGAGCTCAGATATGAGATTTGGTGTTTAAGGAAAGCTTGAGAACCCACATTTGGTGAGATCCTAAGAACTAATCCACTGCAGATATGATCAAAGCTAAATAAGTCTTGATAACACTCCCTGAACTCCTGAAGTTGTCTACTCTATGAGCCAACCACCAATCATTTCTATTTTTACATAAACCAGTTAGGGCTTGCTAATGCTACTTAAACCACTGAAGTGATCTCCTGTAAGAACCAACCATTTCTCTTTTATATAGGCCAGTTACACTTGGGTTTTCTAAGATTTGCCACAAAAATGCTCCCAACCAAAACAGAACTCAAGTGCTCATATACGAGTACTTCCCATCTAGGCAGTTCTAGAAGAGACAAAACTTCATACACATGGCTTCAATGTCTTATTTATTCTGTCATTCATTCAATCAACAAATAAACATTTGCTCTTCAGCTGTATACAGTCATGGACCAAAGTCAAGGTGCACTGTCCCTCCCCTGCTTCTAAATAGAGTTAACTTCCATGGTTTCAGTCTCAACACTGGTAGCACTTACCTGTCATTACCATATATGCCTATTCATAACAGTAGGCTATGGGCTCCTTTGAATCAGGGTTGATATTCTAATGTGTGCATGGTCATGTGTGTGAGTACATGGTCATGTGTGAGTGCATGGCCATGTGTGTGCATGGTCATGTGTGTGAGTTCATGGTCATGTGTGAGTGCATGGCCATGTGTGTGCATGGTCATGTGGGTGTACATGGTCATGTGTGTATGGTCATGTGTTTGTGCATGGTCATGTGTGTGCCTAGTCATGGGTGTGCATGGTCATGTGGGTGTGCATGGCCATGTGTGTGCATGGTCATGTGTATATGGTTATGTGTGTGCATGGTCATGTGGGTACGCATGGTCATGTGTGTATGGTCATGTGTGTGCATAGTCATGGGTGTGCATAGTCATGGGTGTGCATGGTCATGTGGGTGTACATGGCCATGTTGTGCATGGGCATATGTGTGCATGGTCATGCGTGTATATGGTCATGTGTGTGTATGGTCATGTGTGTGCAGGCCAGTGTCCATGTTGTGGGCATGCATTTGGAGATCCCAAGTCAACACTAGTAGTAATCTTTGGTTGCTCTCCACCTTAATCTTCAAGATTGGGTCTCTCTGAGCCTAGCGCTCACTAACTTGACTGGACCAGCTGTCCAGTGAGCCCCAGGGATGCCCTGTCTCTGCCTTCCCTGCACTGGGATTGTAGAAATCACGCCATGTATTTTACATGGGTTCTAGGGATCTGAGCTCATTTCCTCATACTTGTGTGGCAATCACTTTATCCTCTGAGCCATCTCCCCAGCCCCTGAATTAGAGGTGTCTTTATCCTGGACTCCAGATATCTGCCTGGAAATCTGACACACTGTGATGGCAAATCTTCATGCCAACATTGGCAGATTGAGAATCTCCTAGGAGACACACCTCTGAGCATGTCTGTGAGGAAGTTTTCAGAGAGATTTAACCTGTGTGGAAAGACCCTCCTTGGACTAGGTCCCAGACTGAGTAAAAAGGAGAAAGCGAGCTGAGCACCAGCATCCATCTCTCTCTGCTTCCTGATTGCAGGTTGATTGTAACTGCCTTACACTACTGCCACCACAGTTCCAACCACTCTCACTGTCAGGTCTCCCCACCCCTACCACCCCCCATGATGGACGAGATCCTAAAACATGAGCCAAAATAAGTCCTTCCTTCCTTGAGCTGCTTGTCAGTCATTTTGTCACTGTAATGAGAAAAATAACTAAGACCCACATCTAGTTGAAATACCTTTTGTGCACTAGTTACCATGCCAGGCACCGTACAACTAGCCAGCATCTCTGGCTATACAAAGTGAAAGCAACTCAGGCTGAAAGTTTCTGGAAGCAGCCCGGAAGACTATCCCAGCATGCCTGAAGAACCAACTTGTAAAATGGATGGGCAGGCATGTGAAAAGTCCAGCAACTCAGACAACACCCAGCATTTCAATATCGAGTAGCTAGGGATGAAAAAGGCTGGTCTCAGGACCACAGGAGCATATTCTTGGCCCTCTTCCTTCTCTGCACCACAGGCCTAGGATTCCATGACCTAAGTGGGAACCTGCCATTGGCTGACCTCAGGGATGGGTTATGCCTGCCATCAGCTGATGTCAAGGTATGGGCTATGCCCTGGGAGTTAGGGACCAAAGGGAATACTTGACTTCCTGGCATTGTTGTTAGAAGACAAATGACTACTCTCCATCTCACCCCATGGAGGGTTCCTCAAACATTTCTGGGTGTCCAGAAAGTAACAATTGACAATGATGATAAAAAATGATTAAATTTTTAAAAAATCATGGTCAACCTGATCTTTGCCTTTATAAAGCCATAGACCTGGTAAAAGAACCTTTAACTACAGAGGAAGAATCACAGATCATAGCCATGAGGAGCCATGAGGAGAAGAGGACATGTACTAAGGATGGTAATGCAGTAGACATCAGGTCTCCATGCAGCAAACAGTCCCCAAACTGAGTTACTCACACCTTCATTTTTGTCGTGGTGATTTGGACAGACTGGGCTCAGCTAGCAGCTCTGACTAGGACTCTGTCTGCCTCTCCTCTCCCACCTATTCACCCTCCCCCCACCATAGCCAGGTGGCCAGTGAAGTTGGAGTCATAGCTGGTTGCTGTTATTCAGAGCATCTGCCATGGCTAGGGCTTCTCACAGCATCATGGATAGACTGGGAGAGGATGCTGTACTCAGTATCCCAGGAGCAAGCATGTCAAAAGACCCAGAAGGCAGATGCAAGGCTTCTTCTGGCCCCATCTCAAAAACCGCACAGTGTCCCTTCTTCTACCATGGCCACCAGAGGGTCCAGATGGATTCAAAGAGTGCATGAATGCCAAGTCTAGTTCTTTGGGGATCATCTTTGGAGTTCAGCTCTCATGAAGAGTATGTAATAGAGGAAGTTAAACTCATATGAGTGACCAAGGAAGATTTCCAAGGTAGTGCCTTGGATCTGAGAGCTGAGTAGGAGTTAATAAAGTAAGCAAGTTTGTCCTAGGCAGAGGGAGTAACATGTGCAAACCCTGTGGCAGCAGGCAAGCCTGACAGATTCATGTACAGAAAGCCAGAAGTTACTTCAGGTGTGCAGACACTAAGATGGATGTGAGGAATAGGTAGATCAGCTCTGGAAGATGTGCTATAGGCTATTTAAATTTTAAGACATATGTGTATAGGTGAAATATATATGTATATATGTATGTATGTATATATATATATAGAGAGAGAGAGAGAGGGAGAGAGAGAGGAATGGTATGCACAGATGTGTACACCTCACACACACATGCCAAGGCCAGAGGAGAATGTCAGGTGTCCTCTATCTCTCTTCCACCTTGCTTCCCAGAGACAGAGTTTCACTGAATCTGGAGCTCCCCATTTTCTGGTTAAACTGGCTGACCAGCAAGCCCTAGCAACCCTCCAATCTCCACCCCTCGGCACTGCATGACCATGCCCAGATTGCTATTTTTTTATTTTTACTGGTGATTTTATAGATGTATACAATGCATTTTCATCATAATCCCCTGTCATTTCCTCTCCTTGACCCCCTTCCCATCGCCCTTCTGCTAAGCCCCTTTTTCCCCAACCAATGCTCTTCTACTTGAATGCCTCTTCTTTTTCCTTGTGTGTGGCTGTGAACATCTGAATTTAGTTAGGGTTGCCTACTTGGGCACAGGTGGGGAATTATTTACCAGAGCACGTGAATATGGCATACCACTATATGAAATGTTCACCACTCCCCCAGCCACTGTTAACTGACTACAACTCTAAAGGGAGGGGTCTAAAGGCCTCATGTCCTTCTCTATCCTTTGTTGCAAATCATTAATGAGCTCAGTACTTCGGGGGACGTATGCGAGTGACACTAGTCACTGTAGGTCATGAATGTAATGACCATGTCCTTCATGCCTGGACGGCAGAATTCCACAGCACTCCTCCCCATCCCCTGACTCTTACATTCTCCCCCCTCCCAACCCCATACATAGCCTATTTCATAATATTTGCTGGCCTTGGAGTGGGTGCATCATTTAGCATTGGACACTCTAATGTCATTCTCAACACTTTGATGAGTTTTCAGTCTCCACCATCTGAAAAGAAAATGCTTTTCTAACCAAAGATGAGAATGTCACAAATTTGTGGCAGACCCAGCTTTCTTCTGTAGGTGCTGAGGACTGAACTCAAGTCCTCAATCTTGCACAGCCAATGATCCTCCCCAGCCTCTATTTAAATATTCATCTCTTTATCTTAG